>JAFLJL010000988.1:0-36642 GCA_018398815.1 Conus ventricosus
CAATTTGTTACAAAAAACAATCACACTCAGTGGGCAACGGCCATACAGAAGAAAATAAAGCCAGAAGGAAAAGTAAGAGGGTAGGAAAATGAAAGTCGGGAATAGTGCCTATAGAGAAAACATAGCTAACCTCACGGGCAAAAGCAAAAACACACTCCCAAAGATAAATACAACTCCAAAACACACCAAACCCTTGGGAATCCCCCACTATACCACCCCTCGCTATACCCAACCTAAATGCTACCGCCCCACACAACCCAAAGAAGATTAGACCGAGGGACATTCCTAACATAAAGGAACTGCTACACGACACACACAGCTCACACAACACACACACACTCACACACACACACACACACACACACACACCACAACCAATGTCAATGCTTGATCAAGACGTGGCTCGCAGGCCAAGAGGACTACCTCTCGCCCAGAGGCAAGCAGAAATCCCAGAAAAAAAAACAACGAAAAAAATAACAAACAAACGCAAAAAAAAAAAAATAAAAAACACGCTGGATAGCAACATCTCAATTTCAAATGTAAAACAGATCCAACTCCGCAGGCTCATGAAATAGAGTAAACTCTCTTTCCTCATCACACCAGGGTATGCGCTACAAAATGTCACAGCCCATTAAATCCTTTTTCATCTTGGCGGAGTACACACTGCACCACAGAAAAAGGGATTGAACAAAGTCTCTCAAAAAGGTAATGAGTCCTTAGCTGAAAGTACCAGAGAGTCGAGCTAATAGTAAGGTCACAGAACATTCACATCTGCATGGATAGGTTGAAGACAGGCCCACAATCACACAAGAACAGACCCCAGGACACACACACCACACAAATGGACTCGCGTTATAGTGGAGAAAAAGTGTCCCAGCAAAATGCACTTAAGGCCACATACGAGGCTCGCAGCAAGGTGGTCCAGCAGAAACAATCCTCCTTTTGGTGCGATGCCTTCAGCGGATGCGAGGCTTCGAGCAGCACCCAGGGGACACAGTGGATCTCGCTGAGGTAGGTGTCCACAGCCCTCACTCTCACGACGGTGGAAGTAAGGCAATGGTGTAAGATGTATAGCAGGCAGGAGACCAAAAGTCGAGACGCAACAACGAGCAGACGGAGACGAAACAAAACTCCTGCAAGCCAATCATGCTTTGTATGTATCTTCTGGAATATGGAGCTTGAGGGGTGTCATATGTGACTATCCAGGAGGTAAGCACTGTCAACCCCCCTCCTCCGGGCCCCTTGCTAACTGCTGATTTACAGGGAAAGAACCCTAATTGCTAAGTTGTTGATTGTTCCTTTTTTTTCTTTCTCCAATAAATATCTACAATTAAGTCCAAAAACCAAAACCTCTGCTTAGAAAGAAAGGAACTGCAATAAATAAAAAGGAAAAATCAAGGGGAAAGATTCCAAACTCAACCTCTCTAATTTCCTCTTTTCCCTTTATTTTCGGAGGAAGGATTTACATGTTTACAACTCACTATAACCCAAAGAAACAACAAATGCGTCGAGCAAGTAATAATATTTGTACACACAACTCTGAGTTTAACCATAAATCAATAAAGGGGCAGAAAGCCTCTGCCAGTTCTGTGATTCACAAAATTCCCGGAATCAAAACTCCTGACACATCTACAATGCACAAAGATCGCCTAACCAACGTCCTCACAAATGTTATCACAATTATGCACATCACAAAACCATGCGACCTGCTGTAGTCCTTCGATCCGAAGATGACGTTAGCGTTTTCTGCAACTCATCGATGGACCGGATGTGGCTCAGCAGCCCCAATTCTGGGAGGCGCAAGATCTGGAACAGTTGGGGGCATATTTTTTTGGTTTTTACTGGAAGACGTATGTCGTGATCACTGCTGCTGCTGCTCGGTGGCGATGATCCCTGGCGGCAGTCAGCTTTTGGCGTTCGGAGTACTATCGAAGTAGGTAGCTGCTTTGTGAATTGTAGGGCCCGCCACTAGAGGTCGGTCCACTGAGCACTCCTCAAGTACATTTGGTTTGAGTTCTGCACCACTGAGTTTGATTTACTGAGACCATGTAACGTTACTTTGGGCGTCCATGGTTTCACTTGGCCTTGCAGAACACTCCAAACACATTCGCCTTGGCCATACGGTGCTCTTCCATACGAATGACATGCCCCACCCATCGAAGCTGGGTCCTTGAAGATCAAGACATCGGAAAACTGTATGTGAGCACGGTCCAGGCCCACGAGGGTTGGAAACACGTCCTGCCAATGGATACCGAGTATTGGAGCCAAGAGCTCGCATTGAAGTACTCCAGCTTCTTGACGTGATCGGCGGTCAGTGTCCAAAGATTCGCACCCATATAGGAGAGAGGGCAAGACCACTGCGTTTGTAAACTCTCAGTGTTTGTGTCAGCCTAATGTTTGTGTTGAACTAAGCACTCTGTGCGGAGTCTTGCCCAGCGCCTCGGCTGCCTTGCAGAATCGGGCATCAAACTCCTGACCAGGGAGCCCACAGGAGAATGGTGCTTTCCAAGATATCCTGAAATGTTCAACGATGCAAGCTTGGAGTCGTCAATGACGATGGTGGGTGCCGAGAGGTTGGTGATTTGGTGGCGGGTTGGTGAACACCTCATACTTGCCGAGCTGAATTGTCAGGCCGAAGAGCTTTGAAGCAACCTCGGAGAAGCGGGACAGCATCGTTGCAATCGGAATCTGCATGGGCCACCAGTTGCGCATCAACGGCACAGAGGACTTCTTGAATGAGATCTATGATAGCTCCTCTGTCTAGGCATTGAGGCTACGAAGTGTCAAAGAGGGCGGACCTACCAGACGATATCGGAAGTAGACTCCCTTCTCCAGGACTTGGACCAGCGTGGACAGCATGCATGTGAAGAAGACGATGAAAGAGGACCGGATCTAAGACACAGCCCTGTCTTCACGCCATTCTGAACTCGAAGGCTTCCGTCACGATTCCACTGAGAGGACCTGCCGTCAAGCCTTCATGAAGAGCTTGATCATATTCACAAACTTTGGTGGGCAACCAATGCGCTCGAGGACTGTCCAAAGAGCTCCAGTTGACGTCGTGACAAAGGCCTTGGTCCGGTCAATGACGAACAGAGTATAGGGGCATGTTATGTTCTGAATACACATTCCCTGAAGCTGTTTTGACAGCAAAAATCATGTCGACAGTGCATTCAGCCGGTCTGAATCCGCACTGCGCCTCGGAGGTTCTGCTCGAAACAGTGAGAACTGTTGAGGAAGACTCTGCGAGATCAATCCAGCAATGGAGAGAAGCGAGATGCCTCAGTAGTTTCCCACAGTCGGCTTTGCTTCCCTTGTTCTTGTAGAGAGGAGACAATCAGGCGTCGCGGAGACAACCTGGCATCTTCTCCTCCTCCCAGATACTCCGCAGACCTCGTGAAGGACTTTTAGGGCGGATGAGCCTGCCGCCTAGTAATCTCAGCAGTATTCCTTCTTTCTGAATGCTCACCGGAGGCTCGTCTGGAGGATTGCTTTCTGGATCTCTGCAATTGTGGGGAACCTGCAAGTGTTTCTAGTATTGGCTTGCTGAGGGATCTGGTTCAAGGCATCCTAGTCCTGACAGACGAGGGCGATGAGGCAGGTTGCTGAGTGTTCTTGCCAGCGCATTCTTAGTCCTTCTGGACCTTATCGGGTTGCGCCGTCGGAGGACATTATTGGGGGGGAGCAGCCTGATGCTGAGGGTCCGAAGACTGTCTTCAACAAGACAACGAATTTCTTGCGTTGTAGAGTCGGCAAGCCTGGACTTCAACGCTTTGTCCTGCCACCACTGGTCCCGCTCATACTTAGGTCTGGTCTGCACATTGTCCTGGAGAGTCCCTTGAATCTCTCGCGTTTGGAGACGGACGATGGGTCATGCTGCCCTCGATGTAAGACTTGTTCTTCGACATGAGGGATTCTGTGTTGGATCTTCTCATCGTTCTCGTCAACCAGGTCCTTAAGGGCACTGATTTTTTGCTCCGAGTACCTCTTTTGCAGTCTCAGCGACAATGTCCTTAAAAGAGACCATTTTTTCTGTTCTCCATCTTCAGGGTCAGACGATCTTTGGTAGCTTTTCTCAAGTATTTTGTTGGAACTTGGAGAGGCAGGTCGGGTCTTTCAGTCTGCGTACATTGTAGGGAGGCCCTGACAGTCATTGGTCGGTTACTGTGTGGCGGTGTAAGTGACGGTCATTACAGCCCGACCAGCCTGTGGTCAGTCCAGCATTCAGCACCTCTCATGACTCTGGTCACCCGGCGTCTTGATGACGCGTTGGCGTAAGAAGATGATATCAATATGTGCCAGTGATTCGGACCTCGGGGTGCATCCAGGTGGTCTTGAACTTGTCCGCCAAACCTGAACAAGGAGTGGTGCTGCAGAGGGCTGTGTTCCGCACACTTGCAGAGGAGGAGCGGCCGTTGTCGTTGACCTTGCCTACTCCGAGTCTGCCGAAACTCCATCCCAGCTTGCTATGTCTCTTCCTACTCTGGCGTTGAAGTCCCCAAGTATACGAGTTTTTGTCCATTGAGATTTGACCTGATGTACTGGTCAACGTTGATCGTAAGAACCGCTCTTTGGTGTCGACTGGGCTTGTGAGCGTGGGTGCAAACAACACTGATGATTGTGAGGTGTCTTGACTAGCTGAGGGGATACGCATTTCAAGAGGCGGTACAATGAAGCCAACCGGAGCACAGTATGCTTTTGAGCAGTGCTGTCCTGAGGCGAATCCAACGCCATGGATCCTGTCCTTCGGCTTGTGCCTTTCCCTTCCAAAAGAAAGTGTATCCACCTCCTCTTCTCTTTAGGGAGCCTTCATCATCAAGTCGGGTTTCGCTAGAGAGCGATCAAAGTTCCTATTCGGTATCGCTGGGTGGTTCATTCGCTACAACGCTGTTCTACTCGCCGGTCTCGACTTACTGGCTTTGTCCATTATGTACGAACGTTCCTGGCTCCTAAAAGGAGTTTTCTTTCTCTGCTTATTTCTTTTGCCATTTTTCGACCGCAAAATGGATGAAAGTCTGTCAAACATGCGGTAAGCTGACCAGAACTGTGAAAGGGCAACCATGTTGTTACGGTGCACCTTAACATAGCCCCCTTCCCCATTGCGGGGGTGGGCAGTGCTGTCCTAAAGAGGCTGCCCAGTCACCCACGGGAGCTGCCTACTTCTCCTGTAGCCCTCGGATTCAGGAAAAAGAACGACCACCTGCCCATGTACCGGCCTACTGCAGGACATGAGACAACAACGCCCGTGGACATCTCCACCTTTTGCTTCGCCACGTTGCCATCGCCGCATGGACTTGAGTTGAGTGCGTTGACAGATCGGTGAGAGGTAGCATAACGGACCAGATGCTTTAAGGTTATAAATAGTGGGAAAATCGTCACGGTTAATCCCACTCTCATGGCCTGGGGATCCTTGATCCATGCACGGAGAACCGTTACCAAACGGGATACTGCCATGCTGCAGTGGATGACCAGGACATCACAGGGTGTCACGACCATGCCTCAAGCGCTCCACAACACTTGCTGCCCCCGCCTTACAACCGTTGGAATCACCGATGATTCTCATTCGCTCGTTTCCGCCGGGAGACAGACTTCACAAGCAGTATGCTGACAACGCCCGAGCCTAACTCACCGGGGGGTATGGGTGTCAGGGAGGAAAGAACTTTAGCAGGGGGGCTTTTGCAAGTGGGGGGGGGGGGGGGGGGGGGTGGGGGGGGGGGGCATGTCCCTTTTCTAGGGCATCTCGTCTGCCACTGTTCCGCACCTGTCATCTCAGCCACACCTGTTGCTCCTAGAAGCAGTCACATGCAACAGCGTCCACTCCCCAGGCAACGGCTTGTGGCAGGCCGCTAAACCAGGTGTGGGGTAGCCGTCGGGTCTTAAACCTCGGTGAGTAGGCATTTCGGACCATACACACATCAAAATTGTGGCAATACACAATCATACCTGAATCAAACAAATCAACATGAAATACTCATACCAAACATACCCATGCACACCTCCCTTCCCCAACCCCACATATTTCACAGAATGACCAGGAACACAATACAGCAAAAGACAAGGAGAAAGGCGGTGGAGAGTGCAGAACGGGAAACCGAGCGCCGCCCTAGAATTTAGTGGGCCTCTGCACGTCGCAGGGATGCAACTCCAGCGCTCATGACCAAGCCCTAACAATACAAACACGTAGCTGTGAACTACGGTCCCCGTGGCAAGCGCTAAAAAAAAAAAATTAAACTGTACATAAAAAATATTAATCCACAGAGAAAAGATTTCGGTCGCCTACAGATTTTAACAAGATCTAACATTGAACTGAGGGGAACTCACAAAACCGGGGCCGACTGTGCTGTCACGTTTCTCACAGGTAGAGAACTGTATATGCCGCTTTTAGGCTCACCCGATTCTCAACCGCCTTGGCCGTTCTCGGGCGGCGACTCCAAAATCGGCATAATACATTCACTACAAAGCATGACTTTAATACCCAAAAATTAACGCCCCTACAACATACATACTTGTGTAGGGTTATCTGTTATCATACTAATTTACTAAACTAATTTTCAGATTTCAGTTTTATGTTTAATCCTGTGTTTTTTCATGATCATTCCTCACTAACATCATTTTCAGCGCAAACATTCATCAAAAGCATCTCTGTCTTTTCATGTGAAATAAAACTACAGTCTTAACTGAACACAATCAGTCTTTAAAAAACGGAGTTAAAATTCCTGACAAAAAATCCACACACTTATCCAGCAAGTCTTTCACTGAAAGCTAGTTTCTACAAAGCGATATTATCTTTTTTTAACTAATGACTTACTTACCTGCTGAACAGTCATCTATAATAAATAGCGTCTGCGTTCCTTCAAACAGTCTATAAAAGTTTTCTAAACACTCAACTCAGTTTTTATTGCTAGGATCAACTAAATAAAAGTCATCATCTGTCCAAAAAAACTCTTTCGATTATGATATGCTTTGTTCCATATAAGCCGAAGACAGAAAAACACAGATATGATCAAAATTATAACGATAAACTGTTTGTAACAGGTTGAGGATAAATAATGTTTTCCACACCAGTTGTCCACACTCAATGAACAAAGAGGAGTTTTATGTCATAAAGATTTAACTGCTCCTAGTATTAAAAACAGGAATTATCTAATCCAGTTATAAATTATTATCATACTCCTCTGTCAAAACTGTTCATATACTAAAATCCTATGAGGCCAAAGTGTAAGATTAATCCAATTCAGTTCTTTAAGATTGTTTCTATAAAGTCAACCTTGATTTTGTTACTTGTTGTAATGAACTTCATATCCTCACACATTGTGAAGAAACGACTATGGTAACAGTAAGGCTTAAACGTCTAAGTTTATTTGCCAGCTAATATTAATTCCTTTTATAAGGACGTCACTAACTCCCACAACCCCAACCCCTCCCAATCTTTAAAGACAGCAATTTCAAATATCAATGAGAACGGATTCACCTAATATACAGCTTGAAAGAACTGTAATATTCGTAGAAGCTTTCTTTAAACCGTTTCACTCTGTGGAGGATGTACTGTTATATCCCATAAAGGCGTTCTAATAATCTCATTCCGACAATTGTCGACATGCATAGACTGACATGTAAAAGGGCCAGAGTTGAATGGCTTTTCCTGAAACTATTGACGGCTAAAAAGTAAATGGTCATTAGAATTCAAATTTTATTCCCATTCTAAATAAGTTCTAAGAGCCATATAGCGGTCAGGTTTCGGAATATTTTATAATCATAACTGGGCCAACATTATTTGCTTCTATGAATTGTGCGAGTTACTTCTAGTTTAGGTGTAAACTTATTGCTGTCGCCACCACTTTGCGTTTAAAAATCGCCAACTTAGTGTACTCAACCCATACAAAGTGCCTATCTCACCATTATGTTCAAAGTCCGGCAACGTCTTCAAGGTCTATAAATTCTAAAGTTCTACACCTTACAGGCGCTAATGTAATCTCCTGGTTCTTCTGGCCCACGCGACATTTTTAGTACAAGCATCTTAAATATTTCCAAAACAATGTGCAGTTATCACATTTTACGACTTTCCCAGTTTTGTCTTCAATTATTAAATTTAAATGATCCGACCCTCCCACGCAACTAATCTTTTAACTGTACAATAGGGAAATGTATAAATTTTCATAATCGCAATATGCAGCTTCCCTGACGGAAGAAGCACTTAAAACAGTTGAGTGGCCTTCATCATATAATTTTCAACAGTGCTTAGGCTCGTCCCAAATTAACATGGAGAGAAATTAATGTAATGCAAGAACCAGCGGATTTATCCCCCTCTAAAGTAGTTTTGTTTTTGTGTAACAGTCAAACTAAAGAACTTCTTGATTGGCAGTTTGAAAAACCTAACATTTTAGCTAGCTCTCCATCAAATGGAGAACCAACTTCTTCTACTTCAGATTTATGAAGGTCAACAATGTTTTCAGATTTCGCATTGTTAAGATTGAGAGTAATGTCAAAGTTACTCACAATTATGCTTCATTAGTGAGCAAAACCCGTAAAAACCATCAGGTAATGTTAACTGGGCTAACTTTTTGGCCCCTGATTTGTTAACTTTTAGAATCCGTATTATTCTCCCTGGATTCACTTATATTAAATCATACAACTTTGTAAAATTATTTCAAGAAGCCAACCGTTCTGCTTCCGCAATTGATATTCAATAGCTGTACTAAAAACGAAGGCGTCCTTGATTTGATTATTGGTAAACAAACATTTTTTAAAACAAATAAAAAATTATGCTTCAAAATATACTGAGATGCAAATATTTTGCAGGGCCGCACCTACAATCTTAAAAATATAGCACCCGAAACTCTTGACTAATTCTGTGACCAGTCAGACGCCTTTCAAGTAAAGGTGAGGACACCATTAAGCAGATATCTAACCTCCTATTAAAAAAAGACATATCGCAAAGTGTGGTTTAGTCATCCTGAATTGCGTATTTATCAGACCATATAACTTAGCTGATTATTGTGCATCAACTGGTGCGGAGTTCCGTATGCCTGATCATTTAAATCATCTGATCTTTGGTGGAAGTCATTGTACAGATATCATTTCAATTACACCTTCAGACGTATTTTGACTGACTGCAAGCGCCCTTACCAAATTACAACCGTATAAACCATTCAGCAACTGAATAGACATGAAGGCCTTTTGAAGAACTGAAACGAAAAACAAAATTAACATCAAGACAGACTTTAGACAAAGTTGATCTTAATCATGGTCTAGGCACCCCATAATTATGGGAGGCGTGTCACAGAAGTCTAACTAGCCTGGAATCCTCCTTACAAACATCTACTACTTCAGGCACAGTCTGTCACCTCGGGTACCATAGAGCACGACATAAAACAGCATGGACAACATTTATCTTAGACCTTCTAATGGCCAAACTAAAGCAGTAATAAGAACGACTTAACGACTCTATTCGAACTTAACGTTGGTGTATGCTAGTTCGCAAGCACAACGAGATAGTTCATAACTGATCCTACAACTGGCTTTGACTGCACAAAAACAAACATTAGCAAATAGAGACGCCATCAATTCACAGTGATTTACCTTCACGTATTAAAAGGTACCAAAAGTTTTACAATACGCAAGATCAAAAGTAGACTTTGCCTGTTGGCACTGGTTTATACAAGCTTCCTACAGACCACAGCACCAATAGGAACAATAATAAACTAAAAAAATGAAATCCTTGTTGCAGGCAATGAACATAAAGTCGGGAAAAATGAAATAAATTCTGAGACCAGAAATAATTTGCAAGCATAAACAAACACCCAAGAATAAGTCATCAACCGCCCCTGTGGCCCAAAGGCCCGAATGCCGTAGGAAAGAATACAAAAAAAAATGACCATGATATGAAAAGACAGCGCTTGTTTTTGATTAAGCTGGGCCTAGGAGAACATGGTCATTATTTTTACTAAAAATTATCTCCGACTATTAAAGAACTAATGTCCCATAGGTGCTCAGCCATAAAGCCAACTACATTTCCTGCAGTAGACAAAAGCCAGCTACCAACACCCCCTAAATACCTGTAAAGAGTCTATAGCTACCAGCAATTGTTTTTTTAATAAAACCGCAGAAGATTCAAGCTGTATTTTTACCCATGATATAATCATGCGTGAAGGTGGCAAGCGATGGAGGCGCTAGGTCTTTGACCACCGCCGCCTTGTAATAGCAACACCAGTGTACAATAATGCAAATCCTAAGTGCAAGTAATAACGCTTTGCTAATGTGACTCCTTGCTCCTCTAAACATCGATCGTAATCGTTCAGCGTAGCGATGTGACTTCTAAAAAAATCATTGGATAGTTTCTCTTATTCTTCTCACTGAGTTCGTAATTGTTCTCCGGATAGTAACACCGCTTCTAGTCCCTTGCTGATCTCTCTTGTTCAAGCTCTTTAGTCTTTGGGTTATTCTTTCTTTAACACCAGGCCTAAGTTGGCGTCATCACCCCCTCACGAGTTTTTCCTTTCTCTTTTATATGCTCATCTATTCACCCAGTTAGCTAAAAAGAATGTTAATTCGCCTCTGATGCTTCGCAAAGGCATATCAGGGCGCTATTATCTCGCATGGGTAGCGGGCATCATTAATGTTTTAACGCTGTTTCTATCGGAAAAACTGGTATTCTGCTTGCAAACTTTTGACCGCTGTTTGATTAAATTCTTTAGTTCCATGTTTTGTATTTGGTTTATGCTGGTTGGGTATGACATGAGCAGTGTTTTGGAAGTTTTAGCAACTGCTTCCCTATCTAATTTTTGGGGGGGTGGTTTAGGTATTGCAAATGCGGATTTCGATCTTCGGCGCCTAAGTCTTTAGTCTAATTGTATTCATGCCTTTACAAACTATGATGAGTCTCGTTTATCTGAAACGAACACGTTGTCTCTTGCTTGTTTTTACATACAAATGCCATCTTTTAAGTTCAAAATCATCAGTATATATTTCGGGAAGTTCTTGTCCCTAAACATGGTATAATTATCTTACCTTACTTTCTTTTAATTTATACCGACTTGTTGTAAAGTACTCCCGATTTCTGCTAAATACAACATGCAATGAAGAGCCCCGAGCCGATGCTGCTCCCAAGGGTGAATCACCATGTCGTCTCCAGGATCTAAAACATCAAAATCTTTCTTCACCTTCAATGCCTGCCATGTTTCTTTAATAATATACTTTATAATTTGTTTTAAAAAAAATGTCACAAACATATGGCTCGATTCTTACCCTCATAGAAGACTGAATAAGCCCATTGGCGGAAGGAAATAAGCGAATATTACTGTCCAAAGAATCCATCTACTAATGATGCGGATCAAATTCTTACTGTTAACTTTTCCAGACCAAGGAGCGAAGAAGTGAATGTTCCAGGGCTCAGCAACGGCTTACATTTCAAAATAGAACTCGCTTCAACAACGACCCAAACAGACGTGAAGCATAATCTGGGCGGGCAACGAAAGAAAATTTTCTATAAAACTTGAGGGGCAAAAATATTTATCTCTTCTCAACAATTTTTGGGGTTGTGGAAGGTTTAAAGTATTGGGATATGATAAATAATAAACACATCGAGAGAGGAAAAGAGAGAGAAAATTTCTTGCCCCTCAAGTTTTATAGAAATTTTCTTAACGATTGCCCGCCCCAGATTTCTGTACAACCGACCTGTGTGGGGTCTGTTGTTAAGCGAGTTCTATTTGAAAGTAAGCCGTGCAGAGCCAGGCACAAACACAATCCACTTCATCCGCACCTATGTCTGGAAATTTTAACAGTAAATAATTGGATCCGCACAAAGTAGATGGGATTATTAGGAACATAATATTTCCGCTTATTTCCTTCACGGCCATCGGCTCTTTCAGTCTCAATGCGGGTCAAGAATCGAGCCCATAAGTTTGTGACATTTTTTATAAAACAAAATAAAAAGTTTATTATAAAAGAAACATGTGCAAGGCATTGAAGTAAGAAGATTAAGATTTTTTTAGATCCTGGAGACGACAGAGTGATTCCCCTTAGGAGCAGCATCGCTCGTGGGGCTCACAATGCATGATATGAATTAGCAGAAATCGGAGTACAATACCAACAAGTCTGTATGAAAGAATAACATAAAGTAAGGTCATATCATAACCCAAAATGTAAAGGACAAGAACATCCCGAACTATATACCCAAGATGAGTTTGAACTAAAAGAAGACCATTTGTAAGTAAAAAACACGCAAGGACAACGTGTTCAGCTTACAGTATAAACGAGAGACTATCAAAGATTATTAGGCATGAATACAATTAGACAAAGACTTAGGTCGGAAGATCGAAAATCGCCTTGGTCATTACTAAAGCCAAAATTAGATAGGGAAGCAGTTGCAAAACTTCAAAACACGCTACAAATAACACCGCAACAGCTAACCAAATACAAACATGAACTTAAAAGAATTAAAACAAACAGCGGACAAAGTAATGCAAGCAGAAACCATATTTTCCGAAGAAACAGCTTAAAAACAATTAAATGCTTCCCCGCTACCCATGCTGAGAAATAGCGGCCCCTTGATCATTGCTTGAAGATTCATCAGAGCGAATTAACAAAACATTTAGCAAAACTGGGTGAAATAGATGAGTCAAATACAAATAGAACAAGAAAAACTCGTAGAGGCTGATGACGCCAACTAGGGCCTGGTAGTTAAAGAAAGAAAAGACCCAAAGACTAAAAAGATACAAGAACAAGAGAGATCAGCCAAGACTATAGAGCGTTTGTCTACAAACCGAGAACATTACGAACTCAAGTGAGCAAATAAGAGAAACTATCCAAAGAATTTTATATGAAGACACAACGCTAGCAGAACGAATACAAACGCTGTTTAGAGAGCAAGGAGTCCACATTAGCAAGCGTTTATAACAGCCTAAGATTGCAATAAGTACACTTGTGAAGGGCTATTTACAGGCGTCGGTGGTCAAAAGCCTAGCGCCTCCAACGCCATCGCCACATCACCGCCTAATAAATCATGGATAAAAAAACAGCTTGAACATCTAGCGGATTTATTAAAAAAATAGCTGGTAAAGCAATAGATCTCATTACCAGGTAAATTAGGAGTGGGTGTTGGTAGCTGGCATTTGTCTATGCAGGCAAAGTAGTTGGCTTTATGCTGATCACCTATGGACATTAGTTCTCATAATAGTCCGGGTTAATATTTTAGTAAAAAAGACCAAGTAATCCGAAGCCAGAAATCCAAAAACCATCGCTGTCAATTTCATATTCATGGTCATTATTTTTTTTGACTTCTTCAACGGCCCTTCGGTCTTGTGCCACAGGGGTTCGGATGACATATTCCTTGGAGTTTGTTTACTGCTTGCAATATTACTTACTGTCTCAGATTAATTTCATTTTCCGACTTACTGTATGCATTGTGCCTGCCACAAGGAATCATAATTGTAGTATATTATTGTTCCTATCTGGAGCCTGAGGTCGAGAAGGCAGCATGTATAACCAGTGGCCAACAGCAAAAGTCTACTTATTGATCTTGCGTATTGTAAAACATATATGAGACCTTTTTATACTTGAAGGTAAATCAACTGTAGAATTAATTGAGTCACTAAATTTGCTAAGTATTTTTTTTGTGGCGTCGAAAGCCAGTAGAAGGAACAGTTAATGCACTATCGCGTTTGTGCTTGCGAAACCTAGCAAACACCAAACGTAAGTACGAATAGATTCGTTTATTCGTTCTATTCCTGCTTAGAATAGGCCCTTAGAAGTGACCCTAAGATAAATGTTGTCCATTACCAGTTTTATGCACTTGCTCTATGTGACCCGAGGTGAACAGCTGTGCCAGAAAGAGAAAAGATGTGTAAAGGAGGATTCCAGCAAAGTTATACTTTCTTTGCACGGCCCCAAAAATAAGGTGTGCCCTAGACCAAGATTAAGAACCAACTTTGACTAAAGACTGTCCATTGATGTTAATATTGAATTCGTTACAGATCCTTTCAAAAGCCATCAAGTACTATACATTTGCAGAATGGATTAAACGGTTGTCATTTGTAATGGCGCTTGCAGATCAGGTCAAAATAACGACTGAAGGTGTAAATAGAAATGAAATCTTAACACTGACCTCACCAAAGGGATCCAGGAGATTTAAAACTGATCACATACGAACCATTGGCTCCGCACCCAGTTGATGCACAAAACACAGCAAAGTTTTAACTGTTCTGATAAAACTGCATCGGAGACTAAACCACACTTTTTGCGATTTGTCTTTTTTAAATAGGAGGATATAAGATAACTGCTTAATGAGTACTCACCATTACTTGAAAGGCGTCAGACAGTGTCACAGAAATGTCAAGAGTATCGGTTGCTATATTTTTAAAGACTTGTAAGTGAGCGGCCCAGCAGAATAATTTTGCATCATATATTTACATGCACTCATTTTTAATATTGTTTAAAAAAATGTTTGTAACAATAACAACTCAAGACCGCCCTCCGTTTTTAGAACAGCTATTGAAAACATTGGCGGAAGCAGAACGGTGGCGCTTCATGAAATATTTTAAAGGGGGGGGGGCAAAGTTGTATGATTTGAATATAAGTGCATCAGGGAAATAAACATACTAAAAGTATAACAAACGGTGGCCGAAAGTATAGCCATTAACAATACCTGTAGGGTTATTACTGTTTTAGCACACTAAAAGAAGCAATGATAACTTTAGACAATACCATCACAAACTTTAGACAATGCAATCTAAAACAATGTTTGACCTTCAAACCTGAAGAAGAAGAAGTAGGATACCATTTGATGTAGAGCGTAGCTAAAATGTTAGGTTTAACAACTGCCAATCAAGCCGTTCATGAGATATGTAAGTTACACCAAACAAAACTACATCAGAGGGGAAAATCCGCTGGAACAGAGCATACATTCATTAACGCTTATGTTCAATGGACTAGCTACAGCAACTGATTAAAACTAAATGAATTGGAAGTCCCACACCTGTTTTAAGAGCTCTTCCGGTCAGGGAAAGCTGCAAATTGCGATATTGAAATTATACAATTTCCCTAATATACAGTTTAAAAGATTAGTTTGGGGGGGGGGGCGGGACGGATACATTTAAATATAAAAATTGCAGACAAAACTGGGAAAATTCGTTAAATTGTGATAACCTGCACATTGTTTTTGGGAAATAAAATAATAAGCAGTACTAAAAATGTCGCGTGGCCCAGAGAGAAACCAGGAGTTACATTAGTCGCCTGTAAGGTGTATAACTTTAGCATTAAAAGACCTTGCAGACGATGCGGTTATGCCGGACTTTGAAACAATGGTTGAGATTAGTCCATTTGTATGGTGTTTTTGATAACACTAAAGATGGCGATTATAAACGCAAAGAGGTTTGGGACGACAGCAAAAAGTTTTCCTAAACTAAGAAGAACAGGCTGCAATCAAAAGCAAATAAAGATGGCAGTATGACTATAAAATAGATCGAAAACCGACCTCGAAATGGCACTTAAGAACCATATTTAGAAATGTGAAATAAATATTAATTCATAAGCCCATTTACATTTTAAAGCCGTCAAAAATGTTTCAGAAAAGCAATCAACTCAGGCCCTATACAATTGTCAGACTTATGCCAGACGACAATATTCGGAAAGAGATGAAATAAACGCCAAATGGGAAAAAACAGTACAATCCACCACAGAAGAGGAACGGTTTTAAAGAAGCTTCTACAAAAATAAACAGTTCTTTCCATCAGAAAATTAGGAGACACGATTCAACAATGAAATTTTGAAATTTCTGTCTTTAAAGATGTTGAGAGGTGAATGGTGTTTGTGGGCGTTACAGTGACTACCTTAGTCAAAGGAATAAACTAAATAGGCTGGCAAAACATAGACGTAAACGCCTTAACATTTACCATCGTCGAATCTACACAATGGTGAGGATAAAAAGATCATAACAACAAGAAAAAAATCAATGATTGACATAATAAGAAACCATCATACATAAAGAAAAGGGAATAATCAATCGACCATTTAGGCCTCATAGATTTTATTATACAGAACAAGTATGGACAGAGATTATGAAAAAAATAATAACTGGATTAGATTAAATCCTGTTATAAAACAAAGGAGCATTAAAACTTTATGACAAAAACACCTCATGTTCATTGATATTGAGGACAAACTGGTTGTGGAAAAAACAATTAAATTATTATGCCACAACCTGTTTACAAACAGTTTAACGTTATAATATTAGATCATAATGTGATTTTCAGACCAACGCTTAAATGGAACAAAAGCAATCCTAATAGCTAGTTAATATGGACAGATGATGACATATATTTATTGACCTAGCAATAAACTAGTGAGTGTTTTAGAATACTATTAAATACTGTATGAAAGGACGCAGACGCAATTAATTATAGATGAACAGTTCATCATAAAGAGACATAGTAAAAAAAAGAAACGCTTTGTCGGAAAACCTACTTTCAGTGAAGACATGCAGGGAAAATTGATTGGATTAATATGTCAGAAATATAACTCCGTTGTAAAAGACTATAGATAACAGTTAAAGTACTGTAGTTTTATTTCACAGAAAACAGAGAAGCATTTGATGAATGTAAGCTTGAAAGAAGTTATTGAGAATGTTCAAGAAAAACACAGGATTAAACAAAAACTGAAATCTGAAAAAATTTAGTAAATTAGTATAGAAAAGCCGAAGAAACCCTACACATTAAGATGTTTGTAGGGTCGTATATTTTTTTGGTTAATAAAGTCATGCATAGTAGAGAACTTAATAACCGCTTTTAGGATACGCCCTCCCGAGACCTGGCCAAGGCTGGGGGAGTGTGTGGTGGGGTAGGGGATGAGAGCGGTTGAGCCAAAGCTGGCATAATACGGGTTCTCTAACCTGAGAGACGTAGACCGCACCAGACGCCCCGGTTAATATGTGAGGTACCCCGCCAGTTCAATGAAAAATAAGTAAAATTCTGTAGGCAGCCGAAATCTTTCTCGTGGTTATATTTTTTTATTACAGTAATTTGCGCTTTGCCACGACCGTAGATGCCCATCAACGTGTTTTGTAATGTTAGGCTTGTCAAGAGCGCCTGGCGTGCATCCCGGCGTCGTGCATGGCCACTAAATTCTCGGGCCGTCGCTCGGCGTTATTCCCCGTCAGCACTCTCCACCGCCCTGCTCATGTCTGATGATTGAGTTCCTGTTCATTCTGTGCAAAAAATATGTGGGGGGTTTGGGAAATGGAGGTGTGCATGGGTATGTTTTGGGTATATAGGTATTACATGATGATATTGTTGTTGATTCAAGAGAGTAATATGTGTTATTGCACAATTATTGATGTGTGTATGTCGCATGCCTACTCACCGAGGGTCTTCCAGACCCGACGGCTACCCACACCTGGTTAAGCCGTCCTGCCAAAGCCGTTGCCCTGGGAGTTAGCCGCTGTTTCATGTGACAGCATCGTAGGAGCCACAGGAGGTGAGCTGAGAGACAGTGAGGACCAGTGGCAGACGAGCTGCCTACAAGAAAAGGACATTGCAAGCCGCCCCAGCTAAAGTACAACCTCTCCCTGACACCCCCATAAAACCCCCCCGGTGAGCTAGGCTCGGGTCTATGTCAGGCCCTACGCATGTGAAGTCCTGACACCCTTCGGAACGAGCGATAGAGATCAACGGATGAACGCAACTTTGTGAAGGCGGTGGCAGCAGTGTATTGTGGAGCGCTAACTAGCATTACGAGACACCTCAGGAGAAGCCTGGTCAACCATCTGCAGCCTGGCAGTGCTAACCGAAGTAACGGTTCTCCGTGGCCACTGATCAAGGCACCCCAGGCCAAGAGAGTGGGGAGATTAACCGCCCGTTGCAACAGCTTATCACCCACTATAAAACCTTCACGAGCACAGGTTCCGATATGCAACTCCTCACCGATCGTCAACGCACTCACCCAAGTCCTGCGCGGAAGGGCCGTGCGAAAGCAACAGGTGTAGATGACCACGGCAGTTGTAGTCACAATTCCTGCAACGCAGGCCAGTCCATGGGCAGGTGGTCCGTTCTTATTTCCTGAATTCACCGAGGGCAACAGGAGAGTACCGGCAGCACCCGTGGGTGACTGGGCAAGCCTCAATAGGACAGCCTATGCCCACCCCCCGATGGGGGAGGGGGCTAGAAAAGGTGCCCCGAAAAATGGATGCCCTTAACAGTCTGGTCACATACCGCAGTTGACAGACTCACCATTTTGCGGTCGAAAAATGCAAAAAGAAAAAAAGCAAAAGAAAACTCCTATTAGGAGCCTGGAACGTGCGCACATTAATGGACAAGCCAGTACGTCGAGACCGGAGAGAGAACAGCGCATTGTAAGCGATGAACTCCAGCGAATACCGAATAGACAATGCGCACTCATCGAAACCCTACTTGCTGATGAAGGCACACCTAAGACAGAGGGGAGGTGATATACACTTTCTTTTGAAGGGGAAAGGCACAAGCCTAAACAGGATCCATGGCGATGGATTTCGCCATCAGACATGTCCCTGCTCAAAAAGGCCATACCATGCACCCCCCCGTTGGCATCAATGAACGCCTCAGACACAGCTTATCCCCCTCAGCAAGTCAAGACAACCACACAATCATCAGTGATTATGCACCACGCTCACAAGCCCAGACGACACCAAAGAGGCTGATCTACGAACAAACTTGACCAGGTCCATCAGGTCAACTCCTCAAAATGACAAACGCGTCATCTTGGGGACTTTCAACGCCAGAGTAGGAGGAGACCATATCAGCTGGGAAGGCGTTCATCGGGGCAGACAACGGAGTAGGCCAAGTTCAACGACAACGGCCTGCTCCCTCCCTCAGCAAGTGTGGCGGAACACGCCTCTGCATCACCCACGACCTTGATTCAGGTAGGCGGACAATTACAAGACCACCTGGATGCACCCGAGGTCGAAACCGCTGGCACATTATTGATTTCATCATCGTACGGCCAAACGCGACATCAAGGACGTCCGGGAGACCCAGTCATGAGATGTGCTTGAATGCATGGACTGACCGACAGGCTGGTCAGGGCCTGTAATGACCCAGCACATACCACCGCCACACGAAACCGACCAAAACCTGTCAGTGGCCTCCTAAAATGTCGCCAGACTGAAAGCACCCGACCTGCCACTCCCAGTTCCAACAACTACTTGAAGAAAAGCTCAAAGATGGTCTGAAGACCCCTGAAGAAGGAACAGAAAAGATGGTCCCTCTTTAAGGACATGGTCGCTGAGACTGGCAAAAGAGGCCACGGAGCAAAAATCATAGCCCATGAAGACTGGTTTGACGAGACGATGAGAAGATCAAATGAAGCCCACCATGCGAAGAACAAGTCATACATCGAGTGCAGAATGAACCCATCGTCCGTCCTCCAAACCGCGAGAGATTCAAGACTCACCATGCCAAAGTGCAGGACCGACCAACGGCATGATGCTGGACCAGTGGTGGGCAAGGACAAAGCGACTGAAGACCAAGCTACGCTGACTCTCACAACGCCAAGAAATTCTTTGCTGTTGAAGACAGTCTTCGGACCCTCACATCAGGCAGCTCCCCGCTTAACTGTCCACCCGACGGCGCAAACCCTGATCAATGACCAAGAAGGACTAAGCAAGGCTGCAATAACACTACAGCAACCTGCTCACTTCCCTCGGCAAGCACGACTCGGATGCCTGAACCAATCCCACCAGAGCCACTACAAGACACACTCGCAGTAACCCTCCCCCACCATGCAGAGATCCGAAAGCAATCCTCCAGACGAGCTCCGGTAGAGCAACAGGGAAAGGACGGGAATACCTGCTGAGATCTACAAGGCGGCAGGCCTCCAACGCCTAAAAGCCCTTCACGATGTCCGGCTGAGTAATACTGGTAGGAGAGAAGGATGCCAATACTTCCGCGACGCCCTGATTGTCTCCATCTACAAGAACAAGGGAGAGCAAAGCCGACTGTGTAACTACAGAGCATCGCGCAACTCTCCATTGCAGGAAAGATCATCGCCAGAGTCATCCTCAACAGACTCATCACTGTAACCGGGACAGAACCTCCCCGAGGCCAGTGCGACTTCAGACCCGTCAGAAGCACTGTCGACATGATTTTATGCTGTCAAACCATCATTCAGAGAAGTTGAATCGACCAAAACAATCCCCTAAATACACACTGTTTTCCAATGACTTTACCGAATGCCTTTGTACACGGTCAACAGGGAAGCTCTTTGGACGTCCTGCGAGCGCATTGGATGCCCACCAAAGTTTTGTGAAAATGATCAAGCACTACCAAGAAGGCATGACCGCCAGGTCACTCCAGTGGAAACGTGACGGAAGCCTTCCGAGAAGCAGAATGGCGTGAAGCTGGGCTGTGTACTTAGCTCCGGTCCTCTTCAACGTCTTCATCACCTGCATGCTGTCCCACTCTGTCCAAAGAACCTGGAGAAGGAGACTACTACCGCAATTCGAACTGGACGGCCTCCCTCTTTGACCTTCCGTAGCCTCACAGCCGAGACAAAGACATCAAATATCTCCTTCAAGAAGTCCTCATTGCGATGACTGGCGCACTGGTGGCCCATGCAGAATCCGATCTGCAAACGATGCCTTGACCGCTTCTCCGATGCTTCAAAGCTCTTCGGCCTGACAAACACCTCGGCAAGATAAGAGGTGATTCACCAACCCGCCCAAACACCCAATCCCCAACCGCACCCACACATCGTCATTGACGACACCCACTTGCGAACGTTGAACATTTATCAGATATCTAGGAAGCACCATCTCCTTGTGATGGCACCCTGGACAGGAAGTTGAGCCCGAATCAGCAAAGCAAGCCAGGCGCCGAGGTAAGTACCGCAACATGATGATGCGTTCGTCCAACACAACAATCAGGCTGACCACGAGAAGGGGCGCGACGAGAGTGCGTTTACAACGCAGTGGTCTTGCCCTCTCTCCTCTATGGGTGCGAATCTTGGACACTGTACCGGCAGACAAACGACCAAGAAGCAGGAGAACTTCACATGCGAGCTCTTTGGCTCAATACTCGGATCCATTGGCAGGACCGTGTTCCAACCACGAGGTCCTGGACCGTGCTCACACTACAATATCGAGGTCCATGCACAACAAGCCCAGCTTCGATGGTGGGGCATTTCATCCGTAAGAAGGAGCACCGTAATTCCAAGGTCGACTAGCTGTAAGGAGAGCTTCTGCAAGGCAAGAGAAACCAAAGGACGCCACAAGAACGGTACAATGCCTCAGTTCAAACAAACCTCCAGAGGTGCGAACTCAAACCAAAGAACTAGAGAGTGCGCCAGTTACCGATCCTCAGAGGCGGGCCACAAATCACAATCCGCTACCAACATCGAAGTACTCGACGCCAAAAGCTGACTGCCGCCAGGAGAAACAACGCCACAGAGCAGCAGCAGCAGAAGATCACGACCAACGGAACTATCCAGTTGCCCCCACTGTTCCAACTCTGCGCCATCCAGAATGGGGCTGCGTGCCACCTTACCTCCGCGTACAACGATTAGTTGGCAGAAAACGCAAACGTATATCGATCCGAAGGACTACCATCATGTCCGCATGGTTTTGCTGATGATCAATAATTGAGATAACAATATGAGAACAGATTGGTTATTCGAACTTTGTTGCATAGTAGATGTTTGTGAGTTTTGGATTCCTGAATTTTGCTGAATCACATAACTGTCAAGGCTTTCATCCCCATTATTGATTCCGGTTAAACTCAGAAGTTGTGTTGAACAAAAATTAATACATCACGCGCATATTGGTTTTTTCTTTGTGGTATATGATATTGTCAACCTTTAATCCTTCCACCTCCGCAAATAAAGGGAAAAAAAGAGTAATTAGAGAGTATGGATTTTAGGACATCAATATTCCCCATGATTATGATTCCTTTTATAATTGCAGTTCCTAACTAGTAAAAGCAGAAGGATATTTGGATTTGGGCTAATAGTAGAATTTGATTGAGATAAAGAAAAAAAAGAACAATCACCACTTAGCAAAATAGGGTTCTTCCCTGTAAATCAGCAAGTAAGCAAGGAGGGAGGGGTTAGACATTGCTTACCTCTCTCTGGCAAAGTCACATAAGAACACCCCACACAGCTCCATATTCCAGAAATACAACAAAGCCATATGTCTGCAGAGTTTTTATGTTTTCGTCAACGTCCTGCTCGTGATGCGTCCTCTGTGACTTGTTGGTCTCCCCTGCCCAGCTCTACATCTTCCACCTATCCTTCACCTTCCCGTCGTGAGAGTGAGGGGCTGTTGACCAAACCACATCCGAGAATCCACAGTGTCCCCTGGGTGCCTGCTCCGAACCTCGCCAACCGCTTGAAGTCGCCAACAGGAGGAAAGTTCCTGCTGAGACCACCTTGCAGGCGAGCCTCGTCTGAGGGCCTTCGTGGCAATGCTTGGGACACTATCTTGTCCTCCCTCTCACGGCGAGTCCATTGTGTGGTGTGTGTGTCCTGGACAGTTTGCAAAGTGTGAGTGTGGCCTTTCTCCCCTATCCCATGCAGATGTGATTCTGTGACCTTACTAATAGCTCGACTCTCTGATCTTACAGCTAAGACTCATTACCTTTATTGTAGAGACTTTGTTCAATCCCTTTTCTGTTGGTGCCCAGTGGTAACTCCGCCAAATGAAAAGATTTATTGCTTGAACATTTGTAGCGCAAACCCTGGTTCTGAGAAAGAGAGATTAACTCTATTCATGAGCCTTTCGAGTTTGATCTGATGTACCCATTAACATTGAGAGCGCTCATCCCACGTTTTTTTTTTTTTTTTTTTTTTTGCCGATTGTTTAGTTTATTTTTTCGTTGTTTTTTCTGGATCGGCTGCCTCTGGGCGAGATGGTAGTCCACATCTTTCCTGCGAGCCACGTCTGAACAAGCATTGACATTGGTTGTGTTGGTGTGTGTGTGTGAGTGTGTGTGTGTTGTTGTGGTGTGGTGTGTGTGTTGTGTGTCGTGTAGCAGTCCTTTTTTAGGAAGTCCCTCGTCATATCTTCTTTTGGGTTGAGTAGGGGCGGTAGCAATTAAGGTTGGGTATAGCGTAGGGTGGTAATATGGGGAAGTCCCAAGGGATTGGTGGTGGTTTTGGTTGTTTCTCTTTGTGAGTGTAGGTTGGGGGGGGGGGCGGGGTGCCCGTGTAGTAGCTCAGTTTTCTCTAGAGGCAACTAAATTCCCGACTTTCATTTTCCTCCCCTCTACTTTTCCTTCTGGCCCTTTCTTTTCTTCGATTGTCCCGTTCCCAACAGCGTGTGATGTGATTTTTGTAACAAAAGGCGTTGGGTCCCAACAATTTTAGAGCTGGGGCCAAAAGAAAATAAACACCCAGTAGAGGTTGTGCTTGCGCAGTTTGCGTGAGACAGGAAATCGCTCGACGCTGTTTGAAGTCGCGGGCTGAAGTTTTTAGCTGACACTGTGACATGTCTTTTGCCTTTTAAGGAAAGTATTGTAAGCTTGTGGAGATAGGAGATAGGAGGTTTAACATAAATCATGTATTGGCAACTAAACAATCTTTAGATATGTTGCAGTAATTTCAACCCAAGTCTACAGTCGTTTTATAACGGGATGATGTATTTTATGTCGTGAATGTGAAGTATTCCGTTTAAATAAAAACAGATGGATAATTGGAAGATGTTGTTCCTACCTTCAACTATTTTACTTAGATTTTGAATAAGGACTATTTGCTAATGGATTATAACACACACACCACACACACACACACACACACACACACGACACGACACACACACACACACACACCCACACACACACACACAAACAATGTTATGGATTACTCGAAAATTGATATGCAATTGTGTGAAGTATGATAAGATGTATAGTTAAAAAGATCAACATTTAATTTTACAGAAGTTGTATGTTATTGTCTATAAATTGTGTCAACTATATTGGCGAAATATATCTGAAATCATTGTGGTTGATATGTAAAGTAAAGGGATGTAAAGGAAATGGTTATGACGAGGATAGTAAAATGAAATCTTTCTTAGAAAAATGGTATATGATGAGGTTGACAAAGCGGAATAGTGCTTTTGCTGTTCTTGAGGGTAGTGAATCTGAAATCTTACTTGGAAAGAGGACAAGAAAAGTAATGGTGCTATGTTGTTGTTTTGTTGCTATGATAATAAGAATAATTTTTATGGCCAGAGGAAGGACTTTAGGGAAGAGGGGAGGATTTGGGCAAAGACGAGAGGTATCATGCCATGGACAAAAAGGAGAGAGGCGGAACACATGTTAAAAGACTGTCACTGAGCAGGCATCCAGTGCCAGGGAACTGAGCAACGGGGCATGGTGCCAGGAGAACACAGACAAACCTGTCCAGGTCTTTGAAAGTTACGGCCGTTACATCCATCCCCGGAAAACATGGAGAATGTCAGACAGTCAATAGAACGCCGAAGCTACCACCATAGCAGCCTGGAGTGAGGGCGGGAGGAACTACCAAAAAAAACGAGGTCTTCGCCAAGGGTGTGTGAATATTAACCTCTACATTCCATCTCCTCTTACCATACCATGGCCGATATCCGCAAAGAACTTACTCCTTTTAATAAAAAAGGGATGTGGTTAACAAGTTTCACATTAGGTTTCCTTTCCATGGGAAACGCGTTAGTCTGATTTGGAGTGACATAGAGTAACAGATATGTCAGGCACACATTCCAGCATGAACACATCACTTTATTAAGACATATCAGGGACATTCTTAACCAGGCACTATTTCCCACTTTCATTTTACCTCCCCACTACTTTCCTTCTGTCTTTCTATATCATCTGTATGGCCGTTTCCCCACAGAGTGAGAAATGATTTTTGTTGTGTGTATGTCTATACGTATAAAATGTAATTGTTGGTATTTAAACCTTTGCCTCCTAGAGTGTTTGTCCTGTGAGAGTGTGTATATTCGCGGATCCCGCCTGCCCCTCTCCTAACCCGTCATTTTGACACTCGCATTGTGAGGGATGGGTTGGTCCTGTAATTGTCACTGTGCGTAGTGTTAGTGATGGCTTAATGGGAGTGTGGCATCCTGTATGCATGTGCAATGAGAGAAGGGGGTGTGTTATGATTTAGTTAAACTGGATCCTCGTTAATAAATACGTAGATCTTGTTCAGAATCAAGGGAGCAAATTACTGATGTTTGTGTACAACTAGAACCTTTTGCCCGAAAACTTTTTACCTTTCTCGACCACTGCCTATACCTGTTGATACTTTTAATGTCTTGTGGCGACATCTTTGAACCTGTTCTATGCGAATTCATTTCGAAATGTTTGTTTCCCACGCCGCCAAAGAATCAGTCTTTCTTTTTTGGGCATAATAGCTTTCATCAACCGGGTCATTGGGAATCATAAGTTCAGGAAGGTTTAAAGTTATCGCTGTTCATTTTTTTATAATTGTAATTATTTTTTTTTAAAATTTGGCGCTGAAAAACTGTTCCACCTTGTAACCATTCTCTGTTATTGGGGGCCTAATATAGATACACTAATGCTGGTAAAAGCTTGTTAAGAATTAAACCAGCAGATCTTGGCAAACTAGTTTTTGGGATTGGAAAAGCAAATTGCTATCATTGCAGTCGTTTGCCACGAAAGATTTCTAGTCAAGAAAGGAAAAATTCCAGACATATAAATAGGTAAGAAAAAATCATTTATAAAAATGGCTTCACTCGTAATAAATGATAGGCGGCGCTGTGGTTAATCCCGCTGCTTTTAGGGGAAAGAAATTACGCGTTTAGTAAATACGGGAGACGGCGAGAGAAAAAGACATAACCAAAAGCTATGGAGCAACTAGCTCCCAGCAAAGATCGTTATAAAAAGCAGAGAAATTGAGCAGTTAGATTTTATTAATTAACACACGAAAAAACAGGGGCATGCAGCTACACATTTAAAGACGTTGATCAAGCAATAAAAGAATATTACCTTGTAACGGGCAACCCCATCGAAACTTTGCCCCCACCAAAATTTAGCGACTTTTATCAACCATCAGAAAACAAAAGATCCCAAGAATCGTGTTTATTGTCTTGTTATGACCATTGTGTATTTATGCACATAATTTTGGCTGAAAAAAATGGACAAATCTATTATTCGCCCAAGGATATTGGAAGGGAATCACACCCAATTAAAAGCTAAGCCAAGCAGCGGGAGTCATGAACAAACAGCAAAGAATGGTTATCTAAACAAGCGATTTGGCAAAATTTATTTACCTGCACCTAGACAAATTTACAGAGACCACACTTTGTAAAATACAATACCGAACGACACCATAAAATGGTTTCTTCTATATTTACCCATGTACGATTAGACGAAAAAGATTTAAGTACGCACTCACAGTCATTGACATAGCTTCAAGATACAAAGATGCTGAACCATTAACACAAAAGAGTGCTTCTGCTGTTGCTGTTCGCCATACAGCTGATAAAACCAACGGGGCCCCTTAATTTATCCTCGCATGATTCAAGCCCGATGATGGGAAAGAATTTAAAGGCCAAGTGAATCAATTATTGTTAAAACATAGAGTTACCATTAAAAGAGGCATTCCAGGGGTTCACAAAATCACAGGCTTTAGTTGAAAACTTTAACAAACAGTTAGCTGAAAGACTTTTTCCTACCAGTTTTCACAGAGAGCTTATGACAATTCTCGCAACACAGAATGGGTTAGAAGACTGCCCTCAGTTCTACGCGCATTGAATAATGAAGAATTTAAAGGGCTAAAACCAGTACAAGCAATCAAAGACAAACAATAAATGTTGCTGAAGGAGAGTCTTCATCCAGCAAACTATTACCATTTGGTTGAAAGTAAGGTACTTTAAATTTTCCGGGGAAGCCCGAAGGGACACTCGCATCAGGGCAACCGATCCGGGTTTGGGGTGTTGATCCTTTTGAAATAAAAAGAATTGTAAAAATGAATCCGCCGTTGTATTATTTACGAGAAACTGACACAACAAAACAACCAGCTCCTCAAAGATCTTTTGTAAAAGAAGAAACTGCAGATAATCCCACCAGACACAGTTCCCCTTAATTAATTTACATAAATATATTGAGTTTAAAATGAAAGCTCAGAAGGAAGTGCAGAACGAAACAAGAATGGTAAAGGAAGAGACCTTGAAAATGATACGGGAATCATTTGATGCGTGTAATGCTATTAGGGGAACATTTTCGAGGATTAATCAATGCATGCCCAAATCCTCCAGATCACCTACCCAAATCAAACCCCCAAATTGGGGAAAAAAAATATCTTGAAATAATAAAAAAATTCGAAAAGCGTCAGCAAACATGAGAAAAAATTTAATGAATTGGATGAAGCTATGATTGATCTTATAATAAAAGTTGATGAAAAATATAAACCGAAGAAGTATACAATTATGCTGTCCGCCAGTGCCGAATGCAATATGAAAACCTCTGGGATTAACAAATACTCGTTTAGTGTTTGTTTCTATCTAATGACTTCTTTGTTACAAACCTGTAGTGTTGATCACATGTAGATTAGATCGTAGTTTTACGTTGACATGATCAAAAGTCTTATAGTCAAACCAATGCTTTCTTGTAGTTGTCATGTGATATGTTGACTGCACAACACTGCGAGATATTCCCTTGCGTTTTCTTAATGGTTTTTCTCTTGGCTCGAAATTCTGTACATTTTTTTAACCTTAACCCCCCATACTCCCAGATCAACCTTTCCAGATAATTCATCTTCATCTTCCTAAAACCTTCTTGTTAACGGATGAATTTAAGGCGAATCTTTAGGGTAATCAGATGTAATAATACCATCCTGCATTTGCCTTTAGCTAACTTCTCATTTCCATGTCCCTTTATAGAGTCTTCAGTAAGATACTATAACAAAACTATCTGTATCTGTGTAAAGCATCTCATGGACTCTGGATACAAGGGTTAAAGGTAGTCATAAAGAAATTCTAAACATTTAAAAATGATTATTCTAAAACATAAACCCATAAAAACGGGCTTGTCCAATTTGACTTTCTTTTTTTTCATCATTATGCCAAAAAGCTGATCATGAAATCTTCTGAAGTCCTGATAATTAGGTTTTGAGTCCGCTTAATTGCTTCGTTCTCTCTGGTGACCAATCTGACATCTTTGCGCTTGTGGCTGTTTCTCCATAGTCTTTACCCAAAACAGCTGTTTTCAATCAGCTTGAAAAGTCTTTTTCTAACATCTGTGATTTAAGTTCTGAGATCAGTGTTCTTCATTATGTATGGTTTCATGAACTTTTCTGATCAAAAGCAATTATACGGATGAACAGATGTCAACTTCAAACCGTGTCTTAAATAAAATTGTAACGTCTGTAATGACTATACATAATTTTTTTTTGCCCCGAAGATTAGGCACAAGTTTAGGGCGGCTCTCTGGATCTTCCTCTTTTAGAGACTTTCTGCTGCTAAAGGATCGTCTATATGCAGTCATGGATGCATGAGGAGAATCTAAGGTCACTACTGAATTAAGACCTCTTTTACGATCAGCTGTAAGAGTAGCAGTGTTCTTACAAATTCTTGAATTGTTTTTAAAATACCAACAGTGTAGCATTTTAAAGTTACGTAATTGAAGTGATTGCGCCATTGCCCATCCATACAGATTGTTTGCAGTCTAAATACATGAGATAGATAGACCTTTACTCGGACGATAGTCGTCCAAGGATTTTTGTTTGCTTTACAGTAATGATGCGACGCATACTAATTCCCCCCACGCAATCCTTTTCGCTATCATCTGAAGCATTGGTAATCTGACATAAATCAATCTGTACTCCAGTAAACTTTAAGAAAGCAGCCCAACTCATTCCCGGGCGCAGAAATGTAATGCGCGGGATCCAGGCTAAATGTTTCATGCAGGTCCTTTCTGTAATTTTCAAAGACTTCCGCCAACTAACCATACATCGCCATTAAGTAGGAGTCATGATAGTCTCCCAACGTTTTACAATCAACTTCTGCTGCACGCATCTTGAGCATGCTGGTAATCATAATCACTGAATCCTTCCTCTAAGACTAGAAAAGAACGCGCCTTTAGGAGAAGTGTGGTCTTCGTCAAACCTTTCCCAACTGTTCATGTACTCATTAGGGTAAACGGCCCTTTCATAACAAGCGTTGGGTCAAACATTCTTCCGTTATTGGGGCAGTATTTTAAGGACATAGCCAGTGACTCTAATGATCTCCATCAGGTGCTGCATAGAGTCATAAAAGACTGTGTTATTTAAAGTTAAACACATGTACTTTTCTGATGACTGTGTGCAAGCATGAACACCCTGAAGGAGTCGGTTAACTGCTTTCAAAAAAGAATGAGGAGACATAACCTCGCAAGTTATTGAAAGAATACAGGCAGCTTCCATGTTCTTTGGTTCAAACTTTAGTTTGAAGATTGCATTTACTATGTGCTGCTCCCTCTAAACCTTCCCACAATGTGATCATGGTCCTCTAACTGATGGATTAGCTGCTTTCTTCCTGAGTTTCTAAACCACAAATCCCAACAATTGTGGCAGAGTCATACTGTTCCTTGGTCTTCGGCGTCAATTTATGGATTCCAGATAAATTCAGAATATTAGAACCAGTCATTATGCACTTGCTGCATGCGTTTAAGAAGTATTTCATGCAGCAAATTTGGTCCTCTGATATTTCTGGCGTTGAATGAACCCATCACGACTGACAACAATGAAAGCAAATGAACAAAATCTGGTGATTACTCATTAAGACTGTTTTTTCGAAGTTTTTGTGGCGCTGGCCCTATCATAAGGAACAATGAGTTATTCGAAGTCTGCGTAAACTACGTATGGAGACTGTTGCAGTCGTTCTCTCCAGTTCTTAACACTAACTTTTACACCTTCTGGGCGTAAATTAAGTTCTGTATTACAGTCAACTGGGCCGATACAATGTTTCTATGTTCACGATGGCTCTGCGCTTTATCAATGGAAATCTTGTTAAACATTTTCTGCAGAATTCTTGTTTATGGAATGCTTTGAAGTATGCCGCAATAATCTACTCAGTGTTTCGTATCAATGTGTTAATGCGTACCCCCCGCTGTGAAAACACAGTAGTAAGGTCAACAAGATTTTTGTCTGGATCACCTATTGTTGGGCCTGTTCTTGGACACTTTAATGGTATAGATTTGTTTCCTTATCCATGGGTATACATTAACAGTTATTGGTTTGTTTTGGTTCATCAAACTGATCAATAGAATCCACGATAACAGGAAAGGATATTTCACACAGTTAAGATCTTGAATGTAAGGTTCATAGTTAGATACTCTCTCGCGTTTTTTGCGGACGTAATGCAACCGTGTGGGCGAGAACACACCACTTAAAACAATTGTTGTCTGAATAATTCTTTATGTTAAAACTGCTTTTTTTGCGACCTAATGCTTGGAGGGTAGTTGGGAATAAGATTTGCCTACTTAGGCTCATACATCTTATCCTGTTTTAATCTGATCTCTAGGACTTCGCCCTCTGACCACCAGAGCCTCTCATTTTGGCTTCTTCAGCGGCCACATCAAACTGGGTAAGCAACGGTCTCCCGGCAAAAAAAAACCGGGTGTTAAGTCATTACGAGAAAGAAAACCTGTTGTTAAGTTGAGACCCAGACTTCTAGATTTTCTTCATTTATGGTTTATATAGGTCTATTAAAACAGCTAACATAACTTTAACTGGTAGGTCTATTGTAAGTTCCTGGAACTTGAGAAATAGCATGACAACACTTGCCTGTACTTTTGCGGAGGTGAAATGACTTCTAGATCAATATTATTTAGAGCTCTTGATAAAATTTTCTTGCATTGCTTCAAAAAATTCGTCTGGTCCTTCATATAATTTTCCATGTTGAGTTTCTTTTTCTAACCTCAAAATATTTATTTAAATAAAAAAAAAATAATTAATCAATATCAACGGTCTTTTTGTGCTTGGAACTCATAAACTAAAGTATAAACGCCCTTTGGGGTTGTTAATGTGACTGTTTTAGAACAGAGTTTAATGTTCGTTTACTTTTTTTAAACGATTCCTTTTTATTCTGGCTCGGGTCTGCTGTTGAAAAAAGTTGTCCTCAGCCTATCAGAAGATCAAACTTTTTGTCTTTGTATTCATCAAAAATCGCCCTGTAAACGATTTTAATTCTTCATCCGTGATGTTTGAGTCAGCTCGTGCTTTATTTATAATCAGCTAAAGGAACTAAGTTTAAGCTGTTATAGTTGAACTATAGCTGGTGTATTTTGGAAGATTAGTTTTTATTTAGTTGCTAGCCAGCAACCACAGCTAATGAACACAGGCCAAAGAGCTTAAAAAAAAAATAAAGGACATAAAACCGCCTAACGGTAAAGCTGCGGGTGCGCCTATGCCTGATGCTAAGAGACCTACACTTGTTCCTGCTGATGCGGCGCTTATAGTCGATGCTCCAGTATTAACAGAGGGGGTAACTAGCATTAAAGACAAAGCAGAATAACCTTCGTTTTGTTTTGTCTGTATTTTGAAAGGTCTTGCTCTATTACATGTTGCATTTGTGTAATGTTGTTAATCTAAAGTTTTTATGCCGGGGCTTATCTCTTCTCCTGGCAACTCTGGGCGCTGTAGGTTACTTTTTTGGAGTAATGCGAAACAGACAAGCTTTTTTTAAAAATGAAAAATAATTTAGTAAGTATATTTTCTAATCTGTTATCTTGAATATTCTCTCAGCTGCGCATCCTATATTAGAAACAACATACACATTAAGTGTTTATTTCGCTTCTTCTTCTTTTCAATTGAATGTTTAATTATGTCTCTAAGCAGTTCTCAACCACATTCCATTAACTTATTATCCTCCGTTGACCTTAGGTCAATCCATAACCGTATTCGTGTTATATAATGATCATGTCCTACACACTGTGAAGATGCAGATCTTTAACACAAGGTCAACTGCGGAATTTCTACACCTCCGCCTCCAAACAGTTTGTCTTATTTCATCAAAATGCAGATAAGGTTTAAGCCCGCTAGCGTAGATTTTGGTTAGGACTACTACCCCAATTGTACATTGCATCTTTCGTTATTTAGGATTAATAAAATTTCAGTTTGTCTTTCGAATGTCCTTCATCGTCACACAGCAATAACATACCTTTAAAGCGATCTTGCTGTGGCACTAAAAACGAAAATTCCATATAGGTGTCTGCCTTGCTTTTTAGGATATTTAGAATGATGAATCACTCTTTCGTAATATATCTATTTTTGAGACTGATATAGTTGCTCAATCAGCTTGCTAAATAGGGTTGCTTAACACGTCAAACTCAACGAATGTCAGAAATGCTGTACTGTGGCTTCGGTGTCTGATGATATGATATCAACGTTTGTATGCTTAAAAGTTAGTTCATATGACAATCTTGCCTTTTAAAGCTCCTTGAAAGTATGGGCATGCGCTTTTAAACAACTCAAAATCTAGGGGTATGAAAAACGATTTCCATAAGCATAACTTACGCTACAAACCTTTTTGCCGTCTTAAGCGTTGGCGGCGCATACTAGTTTTAGTGCTCTTCATTTTTCGAATCCTTGAAACCTCAAAGATCACCCTTTCATTTGCGGCTAGCCATAGGATCAGAATTGAGTTAAAAATTCTTGGCATTGTGTAAAGAAATATTTCTTGCCCCTCATAGTTTTATAGAATTTTCTTACGATTGCCCGCCTCCCCATATGTCTGGAACACCGTCCTGTTGGGTCTGTTGTTGAAGCGAGTTCTATTTTTGAAAGTAAGCCGTGCAGAGCCGGCACAAGCACGTCATCCGCTCCTAGGTCTGGAAATTAACAGTAGATTTGATCCCGCATCAATAGTAGATGGATATTGGAACAGTAATATTCCGCTTATTTCCCTTCATCGCCAAAGGCTCTTTCAGTCTTCTATGCGGGTCCAAGAATCGAGCCATATGTTTTGTGACATTTTTTTAAAAACAAAATAAAAGTTTATTATTAAAGAACATATGGGGGGGCAGGCATTTTTGAAAAAGGTGAAGCGAAGATTTGATGTTTTAGATCCTGGAGACACATGAGTGAGTCCACTTGGAGCAGCAATCGCTCGGGGCTCTCATTGCATGATGAATTTTTAGCAGAAATCGGGAGTACATTACCAACAAGTACGGTATAATAAACAGAAAGTAAGGTCAGATCATTATAAAACCAAACGTGTAGGACAAGAACTTCCCCGAAACAATATACCCCGATGATTTTGAAACTAAAAAGATTGACGCATTGTATGTAAAAAAACAAGCAAGGACAACGTGTTCATTCTTAACAGATAACAGAACTCATCAAAGTTTTGTAGCATGAATACAATTAGACAAAGACTTAGGCGAAGATCGAAATCGCCCTGGCATTACTAAAACACCAAAATTAGATAAGGGAAGCTTGCCTAAACTTCAAAACACGCTACAAAGAACTCTCCCAACAGCTAACCCAATACAAAACATGGAACTTAAAGAATTGAAATCAAACAGCGGACAAAGTAAATGTCAATCAGAAACCTGTTTTTTCCCGAAGAAACAGCGTTAAAAACAATTATTGATTCCCCGCTACCCATAGGCGAGAAATAGCGGCCCTTGATCCTGCTTTGAGAAGCATCAGAGGCGAATTAACAAACAATTTGGGCAAAACTGGGTGAAATAGATGAGCATATAAAAAGAGAAAAGAAAAACTCGTTGAGGCTGATGACGCCAACTTAGGGCCTGGTGTTAAAGAAAGAATAACCCAAAGACTAAAAGATCTTGAACAAGAGAGATCAGCAAGACTAGAAGCGTTGTCTACTAACCGAGAACAATACGAACTCAAGTGAGCAGAATAAGAGAAACTATCCAAAGAATTTTATATGAAGACACAACGCTAGCAGAACGAATACGAACGCTGTTTAGAGAGCAAGGAGTCACATTAGCAAGCGTTATAACAGCCTTAGGATTTGCAATAAGTACACTGGTGATGGCTATTACAGGCGGCGGTGGTCAAAGCCTAGCGCCTCCATCGCCATCGCCACCATCACCGCCTGATAAATCATGGGTAAAAAAAAAGCTTGATCATCTTGCGGATTTATTAAAAAAATTACTGGTAAAGCTATAGACTCTTTACCAGGTATATTAGGGGGTGTTGGTAGCTGGCTTTTGTCTACTGCAGGCAAAGTAGTTGGCTTTATGGCTGAGCACCTATGGACATTAGTTCTCTTAATAGTCGGGTTAATTTTTAGTAAAATAAAGACCAAGTAATCCTAGGCCAGTTAATCCAAAAACAAGCGCTGTCTTTTCATATTCATGGTCATTATTTTTTTTGACTTCTTCAACGGCCTTCGGGCTTTGGGCCACAGGGGTTGGATGACTTATTCTTGGGTGTTTGTTTACTGCTTGCAATATTACTGGCTCAGAATTTATTTCATTTTTCCCCGACTTTCTGTTCATTGCCTGCCACAAGGATTTCATTATTGTAGTTTATTATTGTTCCTATCTGGAGCCTGAGGTCAGAAGGCAGCATGTATAAACCATGCCAACAGCAAAGTCTACTTTTGATCTTGCGTATTGTAAAACATTTTGGTACCTTTTAATACTTGAAGGTAAATCAACTGTAGAATTAATGGCGTCCTCTAAATTTGCTAAGTATTGTTTTTGTGCGTCAAAGCCAGTAGAAGGATCAGTTATGCTCTATCTCGTTTGTGCTTGCGAACCTAGCAAACACCAAACGTAAGTACGAATAGAGTCGTTTATTCGTTCTATTCCTGCTTTAGTTAGGCCCTTAGAAGTGTCTAAGATAAATGTTGTCCATGCTGTTTTATGCTCTTGCTCTATGGACCCGAGGTGAACAGCTGTGCCTGAAGAGAAAGATGTGTAAGGAGGATTCCAGGCATAGTTATACTTTCTGTGCACGCCCCAAAAATAAGGGGTGCCTAGACCATGATTAAGATCCAACTTTTGTCTAAAGTCTGTCTTGATGTTAATATTGAATTCGTTACAGATCCTTTCAAAAGCCTTCATGTCTATTCAGTTGCTGAATGGATTAAACGGTTTGTCATTTGGTAATGGCGCTTGCAGTTCAGTCAAAATACGTCTGAAGGTGTAATAGAAATAATTGTACACTGCCCACCGGATCGGGATGTTTTAAATGATCAGCAACGACACTCCCCCCCCGTTGTGCACAAACACGCAAATTTTAAACTGGTTTGTAAAAGCTCGGATGACAAAACCACCTTTTGCGATTTGTCTTTTTTAAAAGGGAGGGTTAAATATCTGCTTAAGGGTACTCCCTTTACTTAAAAGGGCGTCGACTGGTCCCAGTTAAAGATTTTGGGTTGCTATTTTTTTAAGATTGATGCGGCCCAGCAGAATTTTTTGTCAGTATTTTTAAATGACCTTTTTTATTTTTTTTTAAAAAAGTTTGTAACAATAACAACTCAAGCCCGCCCTTCGTTTTTAAACAGTATTGATAACAATTGGGGAAAGCGAACGTTCGCTTCATGAAATATTTTACAAAGTTGTAGATTTAATAAAAGGAATCCGGAGAAAATTTCCGATTCTAAAAGTTCAAAACAGGGGCCAAAGTTACCATTTTAACAATACCTGATGGTTTTTACGGTTTTTGCTCCTAAAAAAAGCATGAGTAACTTTGACATTACCCCAAAATTTTTAACAGGGCGAATTGAAAACAATGTGACCTTCCCTGAAGAAGAAGAAGTAGGTTTACCTTTTTGAGGAGGCTGCAAAAAATGTGGTTTTACAACTCCAATCAACCCTTTTCATATTTTTGGGTTTACCCAAACAAAACTACTTATGGGGGGGAAAATCCCTGGTCTTGCATTACATTCATACTCTATGTTCATTTGGACGAGCAAAGCACTGATAAAACTTATATGAGGAAGGGCCCCCAAACTGTTTTAAGGTCTTCCTCAGGAAAGCTGCATTTGCTTTATGTTTACAATTCCCAATTTCATTTAAAAAGATTGTTTGTGGGGGGTGGTCTTTTTAAATAAAAATTGCAGAAAAAACTGGGAAAAGTCGTAAAAGTGTAACCGACATTGTTTTGGAAATAAAAATAACGTACTAAAAAGGGCGGTGGGCCGGAAACCCGGGTTACTTAGCGCCTTAGGTGTAAAAATTTGAATTTAAAAGCCCCTTTCAGACGTTGCGGACTTTTTAAAAAAATGGTGAGATAGGCACTTTTTATGGGTTTGAGTCACTAAAATGGGATTTTAAAAGCAAAGAGGTTGGGGACAGCAAAAAGTTTCCAACCCAGAAGAATGCGCAATCTAAAGCAAATAAGTTGGCCCTTGAATATAAAATGTTGAAAACCGACCTCAAATGGGACTTAAACCCAATTTTGAATGGGGAAAAAAAAATTTTAATTTATAACCCTTTACTTTTTTTGCCGCAAAAAAGTTTCAGAAAAGCTTCAACTCTGGCCCTTTTCTGTAGTTTATGCCAGCGACAATGCGGAAAAGAAATTAAAAACGCCATAGGGAAAAAACAGTACACCCCACAAAGAGAAACGGTTTTAAAAAAAGCTTCTACAAAATTACAGTTTTACCAAAAAAAATTAGGGGACCGTCACAAAGATTTTGAAAATTTCTGTCTTTAAAGTGGGGGGGATGGGGGTTTGGGGGTTAGGACGCCTTATAAAAGGAATTAAAATTACTGGCAAAAATTTGACTTT
>JAFLJL010000989.1:0-7500 GCA_018398815.1 Conus ventricosus
AAAAAAACCCCAAAAAAAAACCGGGGGGGAAAAAATAAAGGCCTTTGTATTTTTTTGATACACAAAGATGGGATATAAACGCAAAGGGGTTGGCGACAGAAAAAATTTCCAAAACAAACACTGCGCAACTAAAGCAAGTAATGTTGGCAGTATGAATATAAAATAGTTCAAGACCTGCCTAAAATGGACTTAAAAACCTATCAAAAAGGGGGAAAAAAATTTGAATTCATAACCCTTTTTACAATTTGGGCCGTCAAAAAATTTTCAGAAAAGCATTCAACTCGGGCCCTTACATGTAAGTCTTATCCCGGACGACAAAAGTCGAAAGAAATTGAAATAACGCCGAGGGAAAAAAGCATAAAACCTCCACAAAAAGAAACAGTTGTAAAAAAACTTTTTACAAAAATTACGTTTCTTTCCAAGCAAAAATTAAACACTTCACAATGATTTTGAAATTTCGTCTTTAAAAGAGGGGAGGGGGAGGGGTTGGGGCGTTAGTGATACCTTAAAAAAGGAAAAAAATTTTAGCTGGCAAAACTTGACTTTAAACTCTTAACGTTACCACGTCGTTTTTTCACAAGGGCGAGGATATTAAGACAAACAACCAAAAAAATAAATTTGATTTAAATAGAAACAATCTTACGAACGTTTGGGTTTAACTTACAAAATTTGGGCCTCGAGGGTTTATATACGAAAAATTTTTTTACGAGAGTAGATAAAAAAAAAAAACGGTTTAGATTAAATTCTGCTAAAAAACAGGGACTTTTAACTTTAGACAAAAACTCCCCAATGCTCATTGATTTGGCAACGGTTGTGGAAAAACAATATTTGCCAAAACCTATTACAAACATTTATTTGCTATAATTTTTAACATATTGTGTTTTCTGTCCAACATTAAATGGAACAAAGCATACAATAAAGGTTTATTGACGATGATGACATATATTTTGTTAATCCACAATAAACGATGAGGGGGTTTTTGAAAAGTTTTTTATAGACTTTTTAAGGGAAACCCAAAACAAATTTTTTATAAGACTGTTCGGCGAAAGGACTGTTAAAAAGAGAAACACTTTTTCGAAACTACTTTCAGCGGGAAAACAGCTGGGAAAGTGTGTGGATTTTATGCCCAAAAAAAAAACTCGTTTTTTAAAAAACTTTAGAGAACAGTTAAAGACTGTAGTTTTATTTCACATGAAAGACAGAGACTCATTTGAAGAATGTTTGCGCGAAAATGATGTTATTGAAAATGACCAGAAAAACACAGGATTAAGCAAAAATTAAAATCTAAAAAGTTTCGTAAATTAGTATTGAAAACGGATAACCCTACACAGTATGTTTGTTTGTAGATAATCGTTATTTTTTGGTTATTGAAGTCTTACTTGTCAGAGAACAGGGAAACCTTTATTCTGGCTCACTTTCGCCCGAAAACTGGTTGAGGGCGAAAGTGAGCCAGAATGAAGGTTTCCCTGTTCTCTCAACTAGTTATCGATGTTGTGTTAGTGTTAATAAGACCAACTCTCTACATTCTCCCGGGTGGTTTGCTCTTGTCTGCGAAGTTCCCATTGTTTTTCTAACCATTTTCCTCTTTTCGACAAGGCTGCATTTTTAACACACTGTCTGGGGTAAAAAAAGGAAGGAGAAAGAAGGAAAAAAGAAAATCAAAGAAGACGAAGAAAGAATGAGGAGGAGGAGGAGGAGGAAGAGGAGTAAGAGGAGGAGTGAATTAACATAAAAAAGAAGAAGAGAATAAACAGGAAAAAGAAGAAGAGGAAGAGGAAGAAGAAGAAAAAGGAGAAAAAGAAGAAGAACAACAAGAAGAACAAGAACAAGACCACCACCACCACCGCCACCACCACCACCAACAACAACAGCAACAGCAGCAACAACAACCACGACGATAACAACGTCAACGACGACGATGACAACAGCAACAACAACAACAGCAACAACAACAACAAGAAGAATTATCGACAGAAGAAGAAGAAGGAGGAGGAGGAGGAGGAGGAGGAGGAGGAGAAGAAGAAGAAGAAGAAAGAAGAAGAGGAGGAGGAGGAGGAGAGGAGGAGGAGGAGGAGGAGGAGGAGCAGAAGAAGAAGAAGAAGAAGAAGAAGAAGGAGGAGGAGGAGGAGGAGGAGGAGGAGGAGGAGGAGAAGAAGAAGAAGAAGAAGAAGAAGAGAAGAAGGAGGAGGAGGAGGAGGAGGAGGAGGAGGAGGAGGAGGAGGAGAACAACAACAACAACAACAACAACAACAACAAGACCACCACCACCATCGCCACCACCACCCACCAACAAGAACAACAGCAGTAGCAGCAGCAACAACAACAACCACGACGATAACAACGTCAACGACGACGATGACAACAGCAACACAACACACAGCAACAACAACAACAACAAGAATTATCGACAGAAGAAGAAGAAGAAGGAGGAGGAGGAGGAGGAGGAGAAGAAGAAGAAGAGATGAAGAAGAAGAAGAAAGAGGAGAAGGAGATGAAGAAGGAGAAGGAGATGAAGGAGAAGGAGATGAAGAAGGAGATGAAGAAGGAGAAGGAGATGAAGAAGGAGAAGGAGATGAAGAAGGAGAAGGAGATGAAGAAGGAGATAACTGAGAGGTGACTCACCTGGTGTGCACCTTGGCCAAAAGGTCCGGAGAAGTAGAGACCACACCCTATTCTGCAAACCTGAACAGTTTTATCAGGAGGGAGGGGGGGGGAGGGTGTTGTCATTGACGGACCTGTGTCACGCTATAACGGGGACGTGCCACAGCTCGTCTGTCACACGTTTCATGGCTTGGCTCTCTTCTTCTCTCCATGACTGTGGGTCGTTGGACTTCTGTCTGTCTGTCTGTCTGTCTGTCTGACTGTCTGTCTGTCTGACTGTCTGTCTGTCTGTCTGTCTGTCTGTATCACACTATAACGGGGACGTGCCAGAGCCCGTCTGTCACACATTGTCATGGCTTGGCTCTCTTCTTCTCTCCATGACTGTGGGTCGTTGACTTCTGTCTGTCTGTCTGTCTGTCTGTTGACTGTCTGTCTGTCTGCTGTCTGTCTGTCTGTCTGTCTGTCCTTGTATCACACTTAACGGGGACTGCCAGACCTCTGTCACAACATTTCATGCTTGGCTCTCTTCTTCTCCTGGCCTGTGGTCGTTGACCTCCTCTCTGCCTCTCTTTGTCGTGTCTTGTTTTTGTCTGCTCTGTCTGTCTGTCTGTCTGTCTGTCTGCTGTCTCTCTGTCTCTCCTCCGTCTAAGGGAATGTCCTAACTGACAACGTTTGTATTCCTGTCTCTGCTCTGTCTGCCTGCCTGCCTCTCTTTGGTCGGTGGTTGGTTATTGTGTCTGCTCTGTCCTGTCTGTGTCTCGTCTCTCTCTCTCTCTGTTCTCTGACTGCTTCGTTTCTGTCTGTCTGCCTCCTCCTCTACATCACTTTCCGTATTCCGTACTCTCTCTTCTCTCTCTCTCTCTCTCTCTCTCTCTCTTCTCATTCCTCTCAACTTCTTTCGTACTCTCCCCTCTCTCTCTCTCTCTCTTCTGGGGGCATTGGCCTAACATGTCAAACTTTCCGTACCGTACTCTCTCTCTCTTCATCTCTCTCTCTCTCTCTTCTCTCTCTCTCTCTCTCTCTCTCTCTCTCTCTCTCTCTCTTCTCTCTCTCTCTCTCCTCATGAGGGGCATTGGCCTAAACATGATCGAACTTTACGTACTCTGTCTGTCTGTCTGCCTGTCTGTTTGTCTGTCTCTCTCTCTCACTCTCTCTCTCTCTCACTCACTCTCTTTTCTCTCTCTCTCTCTCTCTCTCTCTCTCTCTCTCTCTTTCGCACACTCACACACACACACACACACACACACACACACACACACACACACGCACACACACACACGCACACGCACACACACAAACGTGTATGCAATGCTCTGTAAACTTTGCGTTCCCGGAGAAGAATCAACATGGGTGACAAAAAATGTTAGAAAATGTCTTTATTATATTTTTTTAATTTTTTTTATTTTTATTTTTTTTTTTTTACCTATCTTTGATTTGTTTCGTTTGGTTAAACCAAGGTGCAAGAAGGTGGGTTCTATTATGAAAAGAAAATATTGACACAGCGTTTCTGTGATTGCAGGTGGCAGTTGAGCCGAGTGAGGACGAACATGTTGGCAAAGCAGCGCGAGGTTGGAAATGGTTGGTTAGTGTGGGCAGCAGTGCGAGGTTGGAAATGGTTGGTTAGTGTGGGCAGCAGTGCGAGGTTGGAAATGGTTGGTTAGTGTGGGCAGCAGTGCGAGGTTGGAAATGGTTGGTTAGTGTGGGCAGCAGTGCGAGGTTGGAAATGGTTGGTTAGTGTGGGCAGCAGCGCGAGGTTGGAAATGGTTGGTTACTGTGGGCAGCAGTGCGAGGTTGGAAATGGTTGGTTAGTGTGGGCGGCAGCGCGAGGTTGGAAATGGTTGGTTAGTGTGGGCAGTCTCTGGCTGTTACGTGCACACTCCTACTGACTCGGGTAAAAAGAGAGACATTTTTTGTTTTTCTACACACAGTTTTTCTTCAATCTCTCGACTGTTTGAGTATAATAAGCCTTTGTTTCGATCATGGCTGATTGATCATTTGTTTCTGCCTTCTTTTGTTTTTGTGTCACTGTATATCCTGTTATGCATGATCTCGAATAAACATTTGTTATAGTTTTTGTTGTTGTTTGTTTTTTGTCATTTTTATTTTTTTCATCCCCCAACCTCCAATTTTTTTTCCACCCCCCCCCCTCCCCCCAAGTTCTTTCATTTCTCTTTTTTTTCGCGGGTCCTCCATCCTCCCATCCCCCCCCCCTCCCACACACACACACACACTTTTCTGTTCTGTTCTTTTTGCTTTATCAACTCTCTCATTCACCATGCAAATCTGTATGCTGTTTTAACCGATGGACATTCTCATGTGAACTTAAGTGTTTCAGTGGTTTGGTACAGAGCATTATTTGGCAGATGCTTGAAATTTTCCAAGACCAAATTTTGTTTTGGAAATTCAGATTTTTTGCTGTTCGTTCATTTCAATACAAATAGTGTACTGAGTCTGATTTGATATACCCTTCAAGGAGAGAGAGAGAGAGAGAGAGAGAGAGAGAGAGAGAGAGAGAGAGAGAGAGAGAGAGAGAGAATGTTGCTTATAGCCCAGCCGACCGCAAAGGGCCATATCAGGGCCGTCACCGCGTTGGAGTCAACTCTCAAGTCATATGATTCACACACACACACACACACACGCACGCACGCACGCACGCACGCACGCACGCACGCACGCACGCACGCACGCACGCACTAAAAAGACACAGGAAATTTCGTTAAAATCTAGCAGATTATGGACATTCATTTTGTATTCTGTAGTCATTTTTCGATCACATTATAATAGATTTTGCAGCAAAGCTTTTCTTTCTTTTAAATAATTTCTAATAGACGTTTTTAGAATTGGGTTTTTGATGTCGTTCACAAACATTTCAATCTTAAAAGTGTGAGTATGCATTTTTCTAAAGCATTTGTGAGACATAAACACTTTACAGCAGAGTCCATGAAAACCCTGTTCAGAGATGTCCCACCTGACGTGATCTTTGAGTTTCTCAAGGAGATTAACATTTTTCATCGGATCTAAGATTTTGCGGAAGGAAGATCTTTTAGCGAAGTTTGTGGTACGTTTTTAGAAGGTGTATTTATAAAGAGATGTGTGAATGGTGCTTTTTTTTTTTATACTTCAACGTGGCGACATCCCTGATGTGGCCCTTTGCGGTCGGCTGGGCTATAAGCAACATTACCTTACCTTATCTTACCTCTAAGACATTTAAGTTTAAGATAAGGGGAAACAGCTAGGTCGTAAACAGTGGGATGTTTGAACGATCGCCCAGAAGAATTAGCGTTGTTGAGTGGAACCCGCTTATATACATCCCTTCACTAAAGGACAGAGGCCTTTTGTTGAATAAATCTCTATCGGGGGCTTTCTCTCTCTCTCTCTCTCTCTCTCTCTCTCTCTCTCTCTCTCTCTCTCTCTCTCTCTCTCTCTCTCTCTGGCATTCTACTCAATTTCAAAAAAGTAACGTCGCAAAAAAAAAAAAAAAAAAAAAAAAAAAGAAAGAAAAAAAAAAAGAAAAGAAAAAAGGAAAAAGAACACAAAGAAAACAAGTTCAGTTAATGCCCTCCCCCCTCCCTCTATTCAGCATAGACCCCCACCACCCCACCCCACCCCACCCCCACCCCTGCCCCGCCAACCACCCCTACCCCTCCCCACCCCCATCCGCCTCCCCGACCCAAATCGCTAAATAATCACCAAGATCAATTGGAAACGTCTGGTTTGCTTAAAAACAGTGAGGGGCTAGACAAAGATGACGTTATACAGGCAGCCAGTGTTTACAAGCAAAAGAAGAACAGAAAGAGAAGAACATGTAACTGGGTACCAGAGGAGAGGACTGCCCCAGTTTCCAGAGAAAGGCCAAGACAACAATCTTACCTTCAAAAGGCTGGCATTCTGGGGGAGCCAAAAAAAAAAAAAAAAAAAGGGGGGGGGGGGGGGGGGGCTATTTTGTCGTGAAAGGAGCTCATTATCCGCAGAGAACAGCAGTTTTTGTAGGGAGGAATCTTCGAAAAAGTCGTCCCCCCCCCCCCCCCCCCCCCCACTAACCATAATTATCCAGGGAGAACACTTTATTTTCACACAGAACGTCCAACAATCTCGGAAAATAATTGCATTTCGCTGCTGATTATCTATCGCCTCCACATAGCGAATTGTTTTGTGTGCGTAATTATCACATGAAAATGAATAATTATTCCAAAGAAAATATCTGTTGATAGGATACGTTTTCTCTGTCAAAATCAGCTGTTTTCAGGGAAAAGTAACTGTTCTCCTGGGACAATACCGTTCGAAGAGTATGCTCCCCTGTGGACAGACTAGGTGGGAGGTGGCGGATTGACAGGCTGCACACCACAAATTAATGCGCCAACTCCTTGCTTTAAGGTGACGATGTAGTAGAAAGAAACTCGTGGAGAGCGTGGCAGCAGAGAGTCCTCAGAAGTGAAGCCCCCTTCAAGCAAGTGTTTCGGCCCTTATCTCCTGACACTCTAGGGGGGTTGGGCCACACCCGGTTCATGACTCCGGATGTCCCTCTGCTGCCCCTTTTTTTCCCATCTTGGGACGAGCCATGGCTGGGATTCGAACCCATGACCCTCTGGACATGCTCATTTTCCACTTAATGACTCATGCTTTAACCACTGAGCCACAGGGACACCTGATATTTGTAGGGAAATTAAGCCTTATGAAGTTCACTTTTTGTTCCTCCTTGACCAGATCCAGCTTGAACACCTCTCTGCCGCTTCTGCCATTGCTTTCAGGGCTCTGGTTTTTTCCTTCCCTGCAACTGAGAGCTGTTTCATGAGGCTGTATGCAGACGTTCCTACAAACCCCCTAGCTCCAATTTCTGCAGTGAGGACTTTGACCTGATAGCCTTCTCTCCTCAGGCTGTTTGCCAGATCAGCATACTTT
>JAFLJL010000989.1:15000-18620 GCA_018398815.1 Conus ventricosus
GTATTATTTTATTTCTAAAACAATGTGTAGGTTATCACATTTTACGACTTTCCCTGTTTTGTCTGTGATTTTTACATTAAATGATCTGACCTTTCCGCAAGCTAATCTTTTAAACTGTAAATTAGGGAATTGTATAATTTCATAATCGCAATATGCAGCTTTCCCTGATGGAAGAGCTCTTAACCCGTTGAGCGCCTTTAGTCAGTCAGCTGACGCGGAAATAAAAGTGCTTTCCATGTGCCTATGGGCAGTCCCCTGACGTCATGCATTTTTCTTGAGTTTTCATTCGTTACTATTTCTATCAACGGACTCAAATAGAGTTTGCGTAGAAAGCCTTATATGTCTGTAGTCTTAAAATAATATGTAAATGACCACATGTGAGGGGAAAGCCCATTTATTCTTATCACTGACTGGGTGACCAGCCAGCACTTCGTGTCTCGCTTGCAAACATGGCGGCGCAACCTGACAAGCCCAGCGACCAAGTCAACGTATTTACACAGCTGAGCAGGCTCTGCTGATGATTTTTGACAAACACAATAATCTTTTATTCAACGACTAACTCGAGCATGAAGGTGAGATGATGATAGTGGTGGAATTGCCGACCATATTCTTCAGTTATTGAGTAGGGCTCTGTGACCTCTCAGTGTGTGTTCAGCTGACAGCGTCAGTCGAACGAGCCAGCCAAGTGTGTACTCTGCACTGCGTGCTGGTGTCCAGTGATGTGAAATCAGTGCGAGAGGGGATCGTGGCCTGCTCGCGGCGTGACACGGTGCAGACGAAAAGGTAGGGGAAGATGAGGAGTGAAAGAGAGGGTTGAAGTTGAGCAAGGGGGTGTGGTGGGGAGGGGGGGGGGCGTGGTCGTCGACTGGTCAGTCTGCATCGAGTGTGAGCGTCTTGATAGACTTCCAAACTGTTTTACTTTCATTTACAGGTGTAGTGTGACAATACAAACTTTATTTTCAACTTTTTTGCTGTGTGTTCTTGTTTGGATGTGGTAAATACATATGTTTTTGATCGTGCAAAAAAATCTATCCAAATCTACAAGCCTAAATACTTTTGTATTATCAAAATTAAAACAAAAGAAGCCCAGATTCAAAATCTTCATTCAATTTCCTTCAAAAATGATATAGATTTCATTTTTCTATCTTTTGTAGTTTCTGAGCTAGAATTTTTTGTTAATTATGACCCCCAAATCATGAGATTTCCCCGGCACCTGGAACACCTTTGTTTGTACTATTGTGAGGCACTGAACGGGTTAAGACAGTTGAGGGCCTTCCATCATATAAGTTTTCATCAGTGCTCAGCTCATCCAAATGAACATAGAGTAATGAATGTAATGCAAGATTGAGCGGACTTTCCCCCTCATAAGTAGTTTTGTTTGGCGTAACACTAAAACTATGAAAGTCACGATTGGCTGTTGTAAAGCCTAACATTTTAGCTAGCTCTCTATCAAAATAGTAACCTACTTCTTCTTTTTCAGGTTTGAATGTCAACATTGTTTTCAGATTTGCATTGTTAAGTTTGAGAGTAATGTCTAAGTTACTCATTGCTTCTTTTAATGAGCAAAACCCATAATAACCATCAGGTATTGTTAACTGGCTAACTTTGGCCCCTGTTTTATCAACTTTTAGAATCTTATTATTCTTCTTGGATTTAGTAATATTAAACCATACGACTTTGTAGAATATTTCATGGAGTGCAACCCTTTGGGTTCCGCATTCATTATCAATAGCATACTCTAAAAACGAAGGACTGTCTTGATTGTTATTGTTACAAACATTTTTTAAAACAAATTAAAAATGAGTGCATTCAAATATACTAATGCAAAATATTCTGTTGGGCCGCACTACAATCTTAAAAATATAACAACTGATACTCTTGTCATTTCTGTGACCCAGACTGACACCTTTCAAGTAAAGGTGAGTACGCCATTAAACAAATATCTTAACCCCCCTATTAAAAAAGACTACATGGCGAAAGTGTGGTTCAGTCATCCGATGCAGTTTTATCAGAACCAGTTAAACTTTGCTGTGTTTTGTGCATCAACTGGGATGTGGAGTATCGTATGCTGATCATTTAAATCATCCTGATCCTTTGGTGAGGTCAGTGTATAGATTTCATTTTTATTACACCTTCAGGACGTATTTTGACTGAACTGCAAGCACCATTACCAAATGACAAAACCGTTTAATCCATTCAGCAACAGAATAGACATGAAGGCTTTTGAAAGGATCTGTAACGAATTCAATATTAATGTTAAGACAGACTTTAGACAAAAGTTGGACCGCAATCATGGCTTAGGCACCCCTTATTTTTGGGGCGTGCGCAGAAAGTATAACTATGACTGGAATCCTCCTTATACATCTTTTTCTTCAGGCACAGCTGTTCATCTTGGGTCCATAGAGCAAGAGCATAAAGCAGCGTGGACAACATTTATTTTAGACACTTCAAAGGGCCTAACTAGAGCGGGAATAGAACGAATAAACGACTCTATTCGTACTACGTTTGGTGTTTGCTAGGTTCACAAGCACAGGCAAGATCGAGCATAACTGATCCTTCTACTGCTTTGATGCACAAAAACAGTACTTGGCAAATTTAGAGGACCCATTAATTCTACAGTTGATTTGCCTTCAAGTATTAAAAGGTACCAAAATGTTTTACAATTCGCAAGATCGAAAGTAGACTTTGCTGTTTGGCACTGGTTTATACATGCTACCTTCTGACCTCAGACTCCAGGTAGGAACGATAATAAACTACAACAATGAAATTCTTGTTGCAGGCAATGAACAAAAGGTCGGAAAAAACGAAATAAATTCTGAGCCAGTAATATTGCAAGCAGTAAACAAACAAGTTGACCCCCAAAGAATAAGTCATCCAATCCCCGTGGTCCAAAGCCCGAAGGCCGTTGAAGACCACGAAGTCAAAAAAAATAATGAACCAGAATATGAAAAGGAAGCACTTGTTATGGATTAACTGGTCTAGATTACTTGGTCTTTACTTACTAAAAGTAACCAACTATTAAGAGAACTAATGTCCATAAGTGCTCGGCCATAAAGCCAACTACTTTGCTTGCAGTAGACAAAGCCAGCTAACGACACCCCCTAATATACCCGTAAAGCGTCCATGGCTTTACTGGCTAATTTTTTTAATAAACCCGCAAGATGGTCAAGTTGTTTTTTTACCCATGATTTATCAGGTGGAGGCGATGGTGGTGGAGGTAATGAACTTTGACCACCACCCCCTGTAATAGCCAACACCAGTGTACTTATTGCAAATCCTAAGCTGTTATAACGCTTGCTAATGTGACACCTTGTTCTCTAAACAGTGTTCTTATTCGTTCTGCTAGTGTCGTGTCTTCATATAAAATTCTTTGGATAGTTTCTCTTATTCTGCTCACTTGAGTTCGTAATTGTTCTCGGTTATTAGACAAAACTTCTAGTCTTGTTAATCTCAGTTCTTCAAGATTATTTTAGTCTTTGCGTTATTCTTTCTTTAACACCAGGCCTAAGTTGGCGTCATCAGCCTCAACGAGTTTTTTTTTTCTCTTTTTATATCCTCATCTAGTTCACCTAGTTTTGCTAAATTGTTTGTTAATTCACCTCTAATGGTTCTCAAAGCAT
>JAFLJL010000990.1:0-12500 GCA_018398815.1 Conus ventricosus
AGAACAGTTCAGTTGTTGGCCTGCGTTTTTTTTTTTCCCCCACTATTAGTTTGTCGTCATGTATTTGTCTGACTTTATTCAAGTTAAAGGCTTGCCAGTCTTGAATAAAAGTTACTCTGTGTTAGGTTCCTTAGGGGAGCAAAACATACCCCACTTGTTTACTGTTTATCGTTTACTGTTCCCTACCTCATTTCATTTCTGATTTTAAAAGTAGTAGTCAAGTGTAGGTAAAAGTAGTAGTCAAGTGTAGGTAATAAATAGTAGTAGTTTTAGATTAAATAAAGTATCAGGTGAAGGTAAAAGTAGTACAACGTAGGAAATAGGGCCGCTGGGTGAACAGACCTCTCCGTATGTCTGTGCCACCTTGTAGATCGCTCTGTCTCTCTTCGTCTCTGTCTCCGTCACGTCATGTTTGTCGCCGTTTCTCATGTATTGGCGGCGCTTCCCACGCGTGTAAGCGCACGCATTCACGTATTGCCGAGCGCGTGAGCACACACAAACACATACACGGCGCACGCGCACACACACAACACACACACACACACACACACACACACACCGCGCGCGCGCGCGCGTGCGCGCACGCACCACACACATGCACGCACGCACAGTATACATACACGCGCGTGTGGGGTGCGTGCGCGTGTATGTGTGTGTATGTGTGTTGTGCACGCACAAAAAATGCGTGCATACGTGCGTGCGTGCGCGCGTGTCTGTGTGTGTGTGTGCGCAAAGTGTTTGTGTATACGCACACGCATACGCATACGCATGTGTATACGCATACGCACGAACATAAGACGCACGTTCAAGCACACACATACATACATATATACAAACAAGCAGATGCGCGCGTTCTTAGGCCGTATACTAGAAGACACACATGCGTAAGCGCACACACGCACACACACACACCACACACACACACAAAACACACACACACACACACACCACACACACACACACACACACACACACACACACACACACAAAAGAGAAGGAGAGGAGAGGAGAGAGAGAGAGAGAGAGCAGTATTGCTCTTTTCTATTCTTTCCCTTCTCTTTCACGCCTGTCGGTCTGTCTTTCTGTTAATCTCTGTCTGTCTCCTGTCTCCTTCTCTCTATCACTATGTCTCTGTCTTTCCGTGTTTCTCCCCCCCCCCCCCCCCCTCTTCGCCTTCTGAGCTTGCCCCTACTCTCTCTCTCTCTTTCTCTCTCCGTGTTTTTCTCTGTCTGCCTGTCTGTCTCCTCTCTCTCTGTCTCCTCTCTTTATCTCTCTCTTTCTTTTATCCCTCTTTTTTCTCTTTCCCTCCCTCTCTGTCTCTGTCTGTTCTGTCTGTCTGTCTGTCTGTCTCTCTCTCTCTCTCTCTCTCTCTCTGCTCTCTCTCTCTCTCTCTCTCTCTCTCTCTCTCTCTCCTCTCTGAATCTTCAGTCTTCCCCTGTCTCTCCTCCTCTCCCTCACTCTCTTCTTGTGTGTGAGTTGCTGTGTCCCTCTCCTCCTCTTCTGTGTGTGTGTGTGTGTGGATGGCGGGGGGGGGGGGGGGGGGGGGGGGGGGCTTAGCCTGTCATGTTCAAGTTAAGATCGTCTCCATTAATCTTTCTCACTTGCCCTCACAACAATGGGGCACAAGAAGCCCCCCTCTCTGTCTCTCTCTCTCTTCTCTCTCCTCCTCTCTCTCTCTTTTCTCTCTCGCTCTCTCTCTCCTCTCCTCTCGTTCCACCTGTGTTGTCCCCCCCTCCCCCTCCCCCCCCGCCACCTTTCCCTACCTCACATCTTTCGCCAAAAAGTTATGATTCAGAAGAAGAAGACGAAGAAGAAGAGATACCCTATAAATTTAATTTCAGTGGTAAAGTGTATTCGCTACTGGCTAAGAATAACACAAATGGAACAACATAGATTACCTTACAAAGCCTACACTACGCTTTTAGAGTTAGATAACAGGGGAAAGAAAAACTGGACTTCTAATTTAAGACTAAAAATGTATGAATTTGGATTTGGTTTTGTGTGGAAAACCAGGGTGTTGGTGATGTAAATGGTTTTTATTCGTGTGTTTCGGTAAAGATTGATCGATTGTAGTTGGCAGAGGTGGAATTCGCATGTTGAAGACAGCTCTAGGTTTTCTATTTACAGACTGTCAAATCCTATGCATTGCATTCCTACCTGTTTGTCAATGGACTATTAATAAACATTTGAGACATGCTGTAACAAAGTTGAGATTAGGTATCTCAGATATTTATGCACATTCTCAACATTATAGAGTTGTAAGTGATCGTATGATTTTTTTGTCCACTGTGTTATGAATCACAGGAAAATGAAGTTCATTTTGTTCTTTCATGTCCAGAGTTAAGTGACCTAAGACAACAGTATATCCCTCCTAAATACTTTAGACATCCATCTTTGTTTAAATTAATCTTGTTAATGGCATCGACAAATGATAAAATAGTGAAACAGTTTGTTGTTTATTTGTACAGAGGTTTTAAACAGCGAAATTCTGTGTTAGCTTAAAGCTCTTTACATCATAACGTTGTTCTGTGTACATCCCCCTTCTAAGGGGCTTTGGCCTTTATGAATAAAAGAGTTTGTCTTTGTCTTCTCTCTCTTCTCTCTCTCTCTGTCTCTGTGTCTGCCTCTCTCTCTCTCTCACTCTCTCTCTCTCTCTCTCTCTCTCTCTCTCTCTCTCCTCTCTCTCTCTCTCTCTCTCTCTCCTTCGATTCACTCTTCTTTACCAAACATCCCACACCGCGATCGTGTCAGTGTGCACAAATAGTATATTGAAATGTAGGAGTAGTATGTTAAAGTGTAGGAGTAGTAATATTCAAATGTAGGAGTAGCATATTAAAATGTAGGGGCACTACATTGAAATGTAGGAGTACCATATTGAAATGTAGGAGTATATTGAAATGAAGGAGTAGTATATTGAAATGTAGGAGTAGTGTATTGAAATGTTGGAGTATAATGAAATGTAGGTGTAGTATATTCAAATGTAGGAGTAGTATATTCAAATGTAGGCGTTTATTGAAATGTAGGAGTAATGTATTGAAATGTAGGAGTAGTATATTGAAAGGTAGGTGTACATTGATATGCAGATTGTATTGAAATGTAGGAGTAGCATATTGGAACATAAGTGTATATCAAAATGTAGGAGTAGTATATTGAAATGTAGGAGTAGTATATTGAAATGTAGGAGTAGTATTTTGAATGAAATGTAGGAGTCGTATTGAAATGTAGGTGTATATTGAAATGCAGGTGTATATTGAAATGTAGGAGTAGTATATTGAAATGTACGTGTATATTGAAATGTAGGTGTAGCATGTTGAAATGTAGGAGCAGTATATTGAAATGTTGGTGTAGTAGATTGAAATGGAGGAGTAGTGTAATTGAATATGTAGGAGCAGTACATTTAAAATGTGGAGTAGTATATTTGAAATGCAAGAGTATGTTGAAATGTAAGAGTATATTGAAGAGTACATTGAAATGTGAGAGTAGCATATTGAAATGTAGGAGCAGATTATTGAAATGTAGGAGTAGCATATTGAAATGTAGGAGGAGTATATTGAAGTGTAGGAGTATGTAGTTGTATACTGAAATGTAGGCGTAGTATATTCAAATGGACGCGTGCACTCGAAGGCACGCATACACATGACTAGAGCGCAAACTCACCAGCTGCGACCATGCAGATATTCACAATACACACTATCGTGCGTCCGCGCACCTACGGACACACACACACACACACACACCACACACCACGCACGCACGCACGCACGCCACGCACGCACGCACGCACGCACGCACCACGCACGCACCACACACACACACACACACACACACACACAACAGTTTCGTTTCTTCATCACAGTGATAAATCCCAATAGTGTTTACTGATAAAATAACATTCATTTGAAGAATGCGACTCTCTGGAGCCTTTCTCAAGATCATAACGTAGATTACAGACAGAGAAGTTTTATTAAAGTGTGTGTGCGCGCGCATGCGCTCGTGCGTGCGTGCGTGCGCGTGTTAGTGTGGTGATGTGTGCGAATGCGTAATTCTTCATGAGTGAGTGAATGTGTGTGTGTGTGTGTGTGTGTGTGTGTGTGTGTGTGTGTGTGTGTGTGTGTGTGTGTGTGTGTGTGTTGTGTGTGTGGTGTGTGCTCGCGCGCACGTATGTGCATGTAACGTATGTTGTGGTGTGGGGGGGTGGGTGTTGGTGTATGGTTGTGTTTGTGTGTGTGCTCACGAGCGAGCGAGCGCGCACGCGTGCGCGTGTGTGTGTGTGTGGTTATACACATTATGAGTGTGTGCGCGCGCGCGCGTGTGTGTGTGTGTGGTTACGCACATGGATTGGTGTGTGTGTGTGTGTGTGTGTGTGTGTGTGTGTGTGTGTGTGTGTGTGTGTGTGTGTGCGAATGTGCGCGTGGCTCGCTCGCGTTGGTGTACGTGAGTAGAAGAATGGTGCGATTTGTAATCGGTTGCTTGGTTACATAGGAGAGGATGGGTTGTTTTGTGTTAGGGTTTGTGAGTGAAGGTTTCCTTGTTCATATCAATAGTGTGTGTGTGTGTGTGTGTGTGTGTGTGTGTGTGTGTGTGTGTGTGGTGTGTGTGTGTGTGTACGCGTGCGTGCGTGCGTGCGTGCGTGCGTGTGTGTGTATTAGTGCATGTGTATGACTATGTGTGTTTCTGAGTGTGTATTAGTGTGTGTGTGTGTGTGTGTGTGTGTGTGTGTGTGTGTGTGGTGTGTGTGTGTGTGTGTGTGTGTGTAGTATATAGTAGTAGTAGTACTTTAATTTAACGTCTCTTCACCCTCAAGTGACATTAGACAACAACAAAAAATAAATAAATAAATATAAAAAAAAAATAAAAAAAAAGGTAAATATATGCATGTGAGAGAAACTTTTAAGTGTTGAGTGTTTTGAGTAAATTAACATCAATGCCATACTTAAGTTTTGAATTCTACAAACACAACTGATCTCAACATTACCAGCAACTATCAAAGAAAAATACCAACAGAACTAGAATGCAAGGTTTCTGAAAACAACTTAAGAAGATCAAGGTCATTAACTATTTTCTGTAATGTTATCGGATCTCGAAGGTTGAACACAGTGCCTCCCTTTTTGAGCATTTGAGCTTTGATGGCAGGACAGTGCAGAAGCAGATGATTCGTAGAAATTTGACTCCCACAAACACAAATAATATCTTTACAAAATTTTGTTTTGAGAGCATTTAGACGAATCTTAAACATCAAAGACGTAATTGATCTGGATTTGATTTGACTTAAACTCTTAATTATTATATCCGAATGCAGTGTGTCACAAGCTTTTACACAATTATGTGAATATTGTATATCTAAGGTCTTCAACTTGTCAACAAAATTATCCTTTGCTAACTTGTCAAAGTATTTATAATATTCATGTAGATCTAGCTTAACATTAAGTTTAATTGTCCCTGCAGCATTGCGTGCTGCACTCTTGGCTGCTTGATCTACCTGTTCATTAAAGACAATTCCACAGTGAGATGGAATCCAATAAAAAGTAACACTGATATCTTTGCTTGCTAAGTGATGTATTAAGTGCTTGATTTCCTGTGTCATTTCAACCCGTGCCTTGGTAGTTTGACCTTTGATGGCATATAATACTGATTTGAATCCACACAAAATAATATTTTGCATGCATTTAAAGGTAACTCTTGAATGTGATGTAACGCCCTTAAAATGGCTATTAGTTCAGCAGTGAAAATGGAATAATGTCTGCCAATATTATAACGTTTAATGTTTTCAAGGAAGGAATAAAAAATGCTGATCCTGCACTGCCATTTTCCATTACAGAGCCGTCTGTGTAAATCTTGATATAATCAGTATACTTGTTTTCAATGCTTATGTTTACTAAATTTTTCAAGATATTTGGAGATTGATTTTTGTTTAAATTTGTATCATCAATATCAAAAGCAGGTTTAATATGCTCCCAGGGTGCTACTGGTGAAACAGTTGGCTTAGTGGCTATTTCTTTGTGTTTTATTTCTTTAGAATTGATTATATCGGTGGCATAGGAATTGATTGATTGTAAAGAGTGTATTGCTTTAGCTCTTTTAGCAAAATCTTTCGCGGAATCTAATCTAATTTCTTCCTTACAAAATGTATCAAAAGCAAAAGACTTTACTATAAATTTAGCGCAAGAATTTTTCCTATTGTCATCTAGAGGAAGAACACCCGCTTCGTTATAGGATCCTAGATTGGAAGAATGTATTGGTACCCCAAGTGCCAGTTTAACAGCTTTGCAGTCTATGCTTTGAAGTTTGGATAATAGGTGCTTGGGGGCATTAAAGAAAACTTCTTGGGCATACATTAAACGAGATCGAACAAGTGAGTTTGCAAGACATAAAAGTGCTTTAGTATCCTGACCCCAACGTTGTTTACTTATAATTTTGAGAAAATTTAATGCTTTTCGTGCTTTATCAAGTATATGATTTATATGTTGATTCCAGGGAAGTTTTGATGACAGATAAACACCTAAAAACTTAACACTTTGCACAAACGTAAGGGCAATTCCATTAATGCTGAATATTGGCATTTTTTCTGGGTTACAACCTGAGCTAAAAAGGACCATGTTTGTTTTTTCTAAAGATAATGATAAACCATTTTCTTTATAAAATTAGTGATTTTATCTAATTCCTTTTGGTAAACTTTTTTTGTATAGTTTAATGCTCTAGTGGGTGTATTGCGTTTCATTGTTACCTTCATCCACATGCATATATCGTCAGCATACTGGACTAAAACTGAATCGTTTGACAACCTCTTTGGAAGATCGGCTATGAGCAGGAGAAATAACTGACCCTTGAGGTAATCCCATCTGAAGTTCTCTGGGGTTCGAGTACGTGTTTCCTATTCTTACTTGTATGAAACGATGTGAAAGGAAGTTTTTAATGTAGTTATACATATTACCATTAATATTGTTTTCCTTAAGCTTTTGCAATAATTTGTAGTGCCATACTTGATCATAAGCTTTCTTAACGTCAAAAAAAGTTGCAAGGATATTCTTCCACCTCGCGAACTGCTGTTTGATTTGTGTTGTTAGTTTCACTAGATGTTCTGTAGTTGATCGGCCTTTCCGAAAGCCTGCTTGATTTGGGGGTATAATGCACTGTTTTTCGCAGAAATGTTTAATATTATTTTCTCCATAAGTTTGCAAACGTGTGTCGTTAACGAGATGGGTCGATAGCTGTTTCTATCTGCTTTAGGCTTTCCCTTCTTATGTATAGGAATAACAATTGATCGCTTCCAAACTGAAGGCATTTCCCCTTTACTCCAACATCTTTGTATGAATATATGTAAAAATCGAACAACATTGTAAGGTAAGTGTTTTAACATTTCATAAGATATGCCATCTAATCCAACAGTTGCTTTTGCTTTACTCAAATGTAAAATACTTTCTTTTACTTCCTCAAGTGTTATTTCTGAATTTACATAGCTTTTCCTTGTGAACCCATTATCATCATGAATTGATTTTGTTTTACTTTGCTCTTCACTTTCTCTATACTCTTTACTTTCAGTTGATAGAGCCTGCAATTTTCTACTATAACTGACAAACATCTCTGCAAATGCTTCTGCTTTTTCATTATTAGTGGGTAGATCTGAGTTCTCTAATCTTATGGAACATTGTGGTAAATTAATTCCGTTCTTCATGGTTTTCATTTTTTCCCAGACTTTTTGCATATCTTTATGACTGTAGATTTCATTCATACAAAAAGAAGACTGACAAATCGTGTGTGTGTGTGTGTTGTGTGTGTGTGTGTTGTGTGTGTGTGTGTGTGTGTGTGTGTGTGTGTGTGTGTGTGTGTGCGTGCGCGTGTATGACTCTGTGTGTGTGTGTGTGTGTGTGTGTGTGTGTGTGTGTGTGTGTTGTGTGGTGTGTGTGTGTGTGTGTATTAGTGCATGTGTATGACTATGTGTGTTTGTGAGTGTGTATTAGTGTGTGTGTGTGTGTGTGTGTGTGTGTGTGTGTGTGTGTGTGTGTGGTGTGTGTGTGTGTGTGTGTGTCAGTGCGTGAGTGTGTGTGACCGCGAGCGAGCGCGCACACGCGTGCCTAGTGCGCGCTCGGAGTGGAATGATATGGGGCGTGCAAAATTCTAACCGACATGTTTGTATACAAACACAACTTTTTTCCCCCTGTATGTGGGCGTGGGTGGGAAACAGAGAGAGGAAGTGGAAGCAGAAAAAGTAGAAGGTTTGTAGTGGTGGATAGAAGGTGGCGGTGTGGATAGAAGGTTATGGTGTTGATGAAGTTGTAGTGGTGTGAATAGAAGGTTTGCAGTGGTGGTGGATAGTTTGCGTGTGATAGAAGTTGTGGTAGTGTGGTGGATAGAAGGTTTGCAGTGGTGGTGGATGGTTGGCGTGGTGGTGGATAGAAGGTTTGCATGGGGTGGTGGTTGGTGGTGTGGTGTGGTGTGGTGGTGGGGATAGAAGGTTGTGGTGGTGGTGGAGATAGAAGGTTTGCAGTGGTGGTGGATAGAAGGTTTGCAGTGGTGGTAGAAGGTTGCAGTGGTGGTGGTGGTGGTGGTGGTGGTGGTGGTGGTGGTGGTGGTGGTGGATAGAAGGTTTGCAGTGGTGGTGGATAGAAGGTTTGTGGTGGTGGGGATAGAAGGCGTGCAGTGGTGTGGATAGAAGGTTTGCAGTGGTGTGGATAGAAGGTGTGCAGTGATGGAGGATAGAAGTGTGCAGTGGTGGGGATAGAAGGTGTGCAGTGGTGTGGATAGAAGGGTGCAGTGTGGTGGATAGAAGGTGTGCAGTGGTGGTGCATAGAAGGTGTGCAGTGGTGGAGGATAGAAGGTTTGCAGTGGTGTGGATAGAAGGTGTGCAGTGGTGGAGGATAGAAGATTTGCAGTGGTGGTGATAGAAGGTGTGCAGTGGTGGAGGATAAAGGTGTGCAGTGGTGGTGGATAGAAGGTTGCAGTGGTAGATAAAAGGTGTGCAGTGAGTGAGATAGAAGGTTTGCAGTGGTGGTGGATAGAAGTGTGCAGTGGTTATGGATAGAAGGTTTGCTGTGGTGGAGGATAGAAGATTTGCAGTGGGTGGATAGAAGGTGTGCAGTGGTGGTGGATAGAAGGTGTGCAGTGGTGGTGGATATTGCAGTGGTGGTGGAGGTGGCGATGGATATAGAAGGAAGGAAGGAGAGGTGTCCTGTTTATTCATTAGCGGTTTGTTTCTTTGTTTATAACATGTCACCTTTGTTTATATTTCTCACCGCTTGTTTACCTCTCCGTCTCCTTGTTTACTGTTACCATTTCCATCTGTTTCCGTGTTTACCTGTCTGTTTCCATAGTTACCTCTCTCCTCTCTCTCTCCTCCTCTCTCTCTCTCTCTCTCTCTCTCTTCTCTCTCTCTCTCCTCTCTCTCTCTCTCTCTCCTTCTCTCTCTTTCTGTCTGTTCAACTTTCCTCCCAGTCTCCGTTTTCATCTGTTTACTTGTCAGTTTCCATGTTTACCCCGTCTGTCTCTTGTTTACCTCTCGGTTCTCTCTTGTGTCTGTGTCTGTCTTCTTCATCTACCTGTCTTTGTTCTTCTGTACCTTGCCATGTTAGTCAGTTGTCCTATGAAATGATGTCCTGACTGAGCAGGAAGAGAGAGAGAGGGGGGTGGGAGGGAGAGGAGAGAGAGAGAGAGAGAGAGAGAGAGAGAGAGAGGAGAGAGAGAGGAGAGAGAGAAGACAAGACAAGAGAAGACAAAATTCTTTATTTACGAGGATAATAGATAAGCACTGGCGTGCTTTTTTACATCCAGTCCTCGCCCTGAGCAGGGACTACAACATGCAAGTGAAATCAATTAAAGTAAGAAAGCAAAGAAGCAAGCAAAGCGGTCATGTAATCATGTAGAGAGAGAGACAGAGACAGAGAGAGAACAAGAACAAATTTTAATTCTTCAGGCCATCAGCCCCTAGAATGGAGTCAAACAAATCATATATCTCGGCGATCGTGGAAAAAAAGAAAACAAGATGCAAAGCATATAAACGTACTTCCAGTGTATCTTGAATACGTGTGAAATATTCCATAAAGAGGAAAACCCTTTTAAGCCGTTAAAACCGTTAGTAACAGCCATTCTGGTAAAATAAAACATCGGGCATCATCCGTGACCCATAATGAACATACCTACACATTTCAGAAAGATCGACCAAGTACTTTCGGAGATATTCTATAAAGAAGAAAAACCGTTATGGCCGTTATAGCCGTTAGTAACGGCTATAACGGTAAACCAAAACATCGGGCATCATCCGTGACCCATAATGAACATACCTACAAATTTTCAGAAAGATCGGCCCAGACGTTTTGTCTGGAGCGAGTGGAACACATTTCGACCACGGACAGACAGACAGACAGACACACACAGACAGCATTTCCTCGTTCCCATTGTAAAAACTCCACTAGTTGTATAAGCACTGGGAGTACAAAGAGAGAGAGATGAGAGAGAGAGAGAGAGAGAGAGATGGAGAGAGAGAAGAGAGAGAGAGAGAGAGAGAGCGAACGAGAAAGAAAGAGAGAGAGAAAGAGACAGACAGACAGACAGACCGACAGACGTCTAGACAGAGAGGTGGAAGAATGGGGGAGCAATCCAGACAATGCCGCATGTCCCAGGTCCGGATGCTGCACAGCAGGAACTGGGTGGACGGAGTAGTGGAGGGCCGTGCTATGTCCGCTCGGGGCGGCGTCTGTCTGTCTGTCTGTCCTGTCTGTCTGTCTGTCTGTCTCTCTCTCTCTCTCTCTCTCTCTCTCTCTCTCTCTCTCTCTCTGTCATTGTCATTGTCCGTCTGTCTGTCTGTCTCTCCGTCCCTCCCTCTCTCTCTTTCTCGTCTCTGTCTCTCCCTCTCCTCCCTCCCTCCTCCCTCCCCCCCTCTCTCTCTCTCTCTCTCTCTCTCTCTCTGTCTTGTCTGTCTGTCCTCTGTCTGTCTTTCTGTCTCCCTCTTTCTCTGTTCTCTCCCCCCACCTTCCCTCCTCGTGTATTTATTTCTGATGTCTCTCTTTTTTCTTTAATGGACGATGTGTATGTTTGTTTAGCTGATCGTTACCGCTTCTGTTTTCCCCCCTCATATCGGTTACAATACCTAGGCTGTTTGTTCAGTCATCGTTAACCAGGCTGTTGTTATCAAGTCCATCGTTAACCAGGCTGTTTATCAGTCATCGTTAACCTAGCTGTTTGTGCAGTCGTCATCGTTAACCAGGCTGTTTGTCAGTCATGGTTAACCAGGCTGTTTGTCATCATCATCGTTATCCAGGCTGTTTGTCAGTCATGGTTAACCAGGCTGTTTTATATCAGTCATCATCGTTAACCAGGCTGTTTTATCAGTCATCGTTAACCAGGCTGTTTATCAGTCATCGTTAACCAGGCTGTTTGTCAGTCGTCATCGTTAACCAGGCTGTTTGTCAGTCATGTTAACCAGGCTGTTTGCAGTCATCATCGTTATCCAGGCTGTTTGTCAGTCCATCATCGCTAACCAGGCTGTTTGTCAGTCATCGTTAGCCAGGCTGTTTGTCAGTCATCGTCGTTAACCAGGCTGTTTGTCAGTCATCATCGTTAACCAGGCTGTTTGTCAGTCATCATCGTTAACCAGGCTGTTTTATCATCATCGTTAACCAGGCTGTTTGTCAGTCATCGTTAACCAGGCTGTTTGTCAGTCATCATCGTTAACCAGGCTGTTTATCAGTCATCGTTAACCAGGCTGTTTGTCGGTCATCAAGACCACGTGATGTTGCTTTTATTGAATGACTGCCTATTTCTGTACCGTTCAGCGGACCGCAGGGGCTACTTACAAAACTCCAGCGACTGGCCGACACCACCAGACTCACTGGGCACAGCGTTTGATGACAGTGTTTGTTGTTCCTTCACGCCTCTTTGTGAAGCGTTATGAGGAGGAGTGATTGTGCACTTTACAAAAATCCTTCAGTATTAGTATTGTTGTTGTTGTTCTAATTGCAAAGTGAGACGACTGCAGGCGGAAATCTATACAAATCTTAAATAAATGTTAACGAACCGCCAAGAGAAAACGTGGACAAACGAGTCACAAGACCAAACACGACGCGTTTCGACCTCTTAGGTCTTCTTCAGGCAAGGCACAAACAAGTAGGACAATGAACATGAACATTCAACGCCTGCCTACCTTGCGCTGAAGAGATCTAAGCTAAGTGACAAAACTCGTTTATTTTCATTGTCCTATTTTGTTTCTGTCTTGCCTGAAGAAGACCTAAGAGGTCGAAACGCGTCGTGTTTTGTCTTGTGACTCGTTTGTCCACGTTTCTCTTGGCGGCTCGCGAACATTTATTTAAGAGTTGTTGTTGTTGTTATCATTATTATTGTTATTATCATTATTATGATTAGTATTATCATTATTATTTTTATTGGTATTATTGTTATAATTATTATTGTTATTGTTATTTGCTACATATAGAACTTGATTTGGATCTGACCCAGAAATTTCTTTCACGCTGAAATTTCCACTGGTCGTCTAAGCGAACTTTCCGGACGCT
>JAFLJL010000990.1:15000-23707 GCA_018398815.1 Conus ventricosus
TCGCTGTGCGAGAAAGAACAACGCTGACAGGTTCAGAAAAAGCAGGCTGCAGCCAACACTTCAGCGACACACCTGTCCCTCCTCGCTCGTTCTGCCGCTGCCAGGCCTAGGCTACTGTGACCCAGGGCCAGGTGCAGAAAAGGCCGTTTCCAAGTGAAGGGACTGCGGGCGGACTTTGAAACAACTTTTCACAGAGAAAGCATGGTTAACCCTCAAACGACCCAGCTATTTTTACCTACGAAAACGACCAAGTGGGATCCGTTTGGACCCCACTAGATTTTCTGTTGAAATGCTAGCTTTACTGAGTCAGTTTTCCTTAAATTATAGTTTTATTGCGTCTTTCAACTTTGACAAATATTTTCTAATATTCAAATGCAATTACGGTTTCAAAAAAAAAAAAAAAATTGTGGACCAAAAAAGTGAGTGATTTCTCTCCCTTTGAGTCTTTCTTATAGAACAACGTATTTTCTTTCTTTCATAAAACAAGAAATAATAAATAAAGAACCTAAAACTAGTTCTGTTGTCCATGGTTTACTGTAACACAACACGAAACATTCAGTAGATGTGAAAAGTTTGATAAATTGAAGACAGTAACATCATATGACATAGTATTATTTCTTGCTGGGGTCCATTTGGACCCCAAAGAAATTTTCACTACGGTTGTCATACCCTTATGCAGATTTTTGCAGAAAATGCGTGTGAGGTTCAAGGAGACATAGATTGACAAATTCATGGCAGGAAATTTTCTTTCTTACAAAAATCTCAAAAACGGCACATAGAAATATGCTGCTGGGGTCCAAACGGACCCCACTTGGTCGTTTGAGGGTTAATCTGCCAGACAACAGGGAGAAACAAAGCGCAAGACAAAACACGACGCATGTGGCCCACCTTGATCTTCTTCAGGAGAACAAAGCGCAGACAAACACGACGCATGTGGCCACTTGACTTCTTCAGGGAGAAACAAAGCGCAAGACAAAACACGACGCATGTGGCCCACCTTGATCTTCTTCAGGGAGAAACAAAGCGCAAGACAAAACACGACGCATGTGGCCCACCTTGATCTTCTTCAGGCAAAGTAAACACCATTCAGGACCATGACAACGAAGAACGAGCAAGCAATCCCTTCTCTTCTCTTCTTCTTAAATTCGGCGCAAGATGGACGTGGAACGAGAAGACTGAAGGGGTCGAAACGCGTCGCGTGTGGTCTTGTCATTCACTTGTCCTTGTTGTCTGGGGGGGGGGGGGGGTAATCATAATTTCTCTTTAAGAATCAGAGAAATGAAAGATTCGACACACTGAACGACAACCGCCTTCTTCATCATCATCATCATCATCATCCCTCGTTTTCAGCGCCAACCTCTCTTCTACCTTGTCCACCACCACCTCCTATATCTCTGCCCCCCCCCCCCCCCCCCCTCCAACCCCCTCCCTCTCCCTTTCATCCATTTCCAATACAGTCCTTCGAATGAGACTATAAACCGAGGTTCCATGTGTGTACGCACGCATAACATCTTGCACACACGTCAAATCCCATCATCAACTTTCTGAAGAGAAGGCCAGTTTGGCCGTTGGTATGGATGACACGTTACACATAGCATGCACATTCACCGAAGATGGAGTATGGCTGCCTTAATGGCGGAATAAAAAAAACCGGTCATACACACAAAAGTCCGCTCCCTTTGTTGAGCAGATGGGATTAATACCTGCGTGTCTCTACAGGGAGTGTCCGCAGGAGTATCAGCCTGCGTACGCAGAAGAAGAAGAAGAAGAAATCCACCATTTTGAGGCCAGTGTTGGTCACTAATATCAAAGAATCCCTAGTTTCAATGTATTTCACAGCTTTGAGAGAGGTTTCCTCGTTGCTAGAAAGGTTTCCTAGCTATAGAAGGGTTTGGGTTTTTTTTAGTTTCAAGATGTTTCCTAGTTTCGAGAAATAGGTTTCCTAGTTTCAGGAGAGATTTCCTCAGTTAGTTGCAAAGTGAGGCTTCGTGTCTTCGCTTGGCTGGGTGCACTCTAACTGTTCATTCTGCTCTGACTATCAGCCCGTAGAGATTGTTGATTTCTTTTTCTTACATTTACATGTTTTTCGTGAATTTTTTTGTTTTTGTTTTTGGGTGGGGTTTTTGTTGTTTTATATTATTATTATTATTATTATTATTATTATTATTATTATTATTATTATTATATTATTATTATTATTAGCGATTTTCAAAAGAAATCTGGGTTGGAAAATTCAAGCGTGGGGGGTTGGCACTTTTTACGCAGGCTGGTCATATCGCCTTCAGGATGTCAAATGTTGGAATACTCTGGTATTAATCGTTCGTGTTGTTCCTTCCTTCCTTCCTTTCTTTCTTTCTTTCTTTCTTTCTTTTTTTTTCTTTTTTAGTTTCATTGTTTGTTTGTCAGAATATGACCTTTAGCTTTTTGCATACAGGTCAGACTGCTCTTGAAAGGTCTGGGTGGTTGGCCGGGCCATAATGATCAGTGTTTCAGGTGATGTAGACATGGGAGTATAGTGCTGTTTGAAGCTAACTAGCAACATTTGACGGTATGTGGTGTTAACAACATTGGACGGTATGTGGTGTTAACAACATTGGACGGTATGTGGTGTTAACAACACTTGACGGTATGTGGTTTTAACATTTGGCGGTATGTGGTTTTAACAACATTGGACGGTATGTGGTTTTAACAACTTTTGACAGTATATGGTTTTAGCAACATTTGACGGTATGTGGTTTTAAACAACATTGGACAGTATGTGGTTTTAACAACTTTGACAGTATATGGTTTTAACAACATTTGACGGTATGTGGTTTTAACAACACATGACGGTATGTGGTTTTAACAACAATTGACGGTATGTGGTTTTAACAACACTTGACGGTATGTGGTGTTAACAACATTGGACAGTATGTGGTTTTAACAACTTTTGACAGTATGCAGTTTAAACAACATTTGACGGTATGTCGTTTAACAACATGTGACGATATGTGGTATTAACAACAACATTTGACGGTATGTGGTGTTAACAACATTGGACAGTATGTGGTTTTAACAACGTTTGACAGTATGTAGTTTTAACAACATTTGACGGTATGTCGTTTTAACAACATGTGACGGTATGTGGTATTAACAACAACATTTGACGGTATGTGGTGTTAACAACATTTGACGGTATGTCGTTTTAACAACATGTGACGGTATGTGGTATTAACAACAACATTCGACGGTATGTGGTATTAACAACAACATTTGACGGTATGTGGTATTAACAACAACATTTGACGGTATGTGGTTTTAACAACAACATTTGACGGTATGTGGTTTTAACAACAACATTTGACGGTATGTGGTATTAACAACAACATTTGACGGTATGTGGTTTTAACAACATTTGACGGTATGTGGTTTTAACAACAACATTTGACGGTATGTGGTATTAACAACAACATGTGACGGTATGTGGTATTAACAACATTTGACGGTATGTGGTTTTAACAACAACATTTGACGGTATGTGGTTTTAACAACATTTGACGAATTCAGTCAGACTTGCAGGCCTTTTGCATGCTCTCTTCTTCTTTCTTTTTTTGTTTTTTTGGTTTTTTTGTTTTGCCTTAACCACAGAAAGCTGTCGGTCACTGAATGATCAATGAAGACAAACACTCGCTCCATGGAAACGGTTTGGTCTCCGCCCTTCCTACCAGAAGGTTCAGAACCATGAGAGTACCTTCCCTTTAAAACCGGAAGGTGGGGATGCAGGCGACATTTCTGCCATTTTATATGGGGGGAGAAATGATTATGTACTCGTTTCAGTCCAATGCCTACCCCTGAAAATTCTTGCTTGAGGTGTGATTAAGCCCTGGGATGCTAGAAGAGGATAAAGAGTGCACCCTTTCTCTGAGATGGAGCTGACACAATGATGGTTACAAACTAGAAACTATCGTAGTTAGTTAACTGCTTTCGGGTTTTTTTTTTGCAGATCGAGACTTCTTTTTCCTGAAGAGAGACAGCCTGAAAACTCCCCGTGTGACTGCTCGGTAGCGATAAGAAAGAATAATAAAGAAAAGCAATAAATGAGAGCACTCTCTATGAAGGTTGAGAGCTGAAGAGAAAAAAACACAGTTATTGTGAGTCACTAACGTCGCTTATGATGGCAGTTTTGGCCAAGCTAACAGTTATTATGGGATGTTACAGCTCCTCAAGCTCCTAAATTTCTGTCTTCGCTTACCCCACCCCCTTTCCTTACAGTCCTGTCCTAGTCGCTCCTCCTCCTCCTCCCCCTCCTCCTCCTCCTCTTCCCTTCTCCTCCTCTTCCTTCTCCTCCTCTTCCTTCTCCTCCTCCTCCTCCTCCCCCTCCGCCCCTCCTCCCCCTCGTCCTCCTCCTCCTCCGCCTTCCCCCCCTCGCCCTCCTCCTTGTCCATCTCCTCCGCCTCCTCCCCTCCCTCCTCGTCCTTCTCCTCCTCCTCCTCCTCCTCCACTCCTCCTCCTCCTCTCTCCCCCTGCGCCTCCTCCTCCTCCTCCTCCTCCTCCTCCTCCTCCTCCCTCTCTGCCTCTCCTTGTCCCCTCCTCCTCCCTCTCTCGCTCCTTCTCCACCTCCTCTCCTCTCTGCCTCCTCCTGTCCATCTCCTCCTCCTCTTCCTTCTCCTCCTCCTCCTCCTCCTCCCCCTCCGCCTCCTCCTCTTCCTTCTCCTCCTCCTCTCTTGTCCCTTCTCCTCGTCCTCCTCCTCCTCCTCCTCTTCCTTCTCCTCCGCCTCCTCCTCCTCCTCTTCCTTCTCCTCCTCGTCCTTCTCCTCCTCTTCCTTCTCCTCCTCCTCCTCTTCTTTCTCCTCCCTCTCTGCCTCCTCCTTGTCCCTCCTCCTCCTTCTCCTCCCTCTCTGCCTCCTCCTTGTCCTCCTCCTCCTTCTCCTCCCTCTCTGCCTCCTCCTTGTCCTCCTCCTCCTCTCTCCTCCTCTCTCTGCCTCCTCCTTGTCCTCCTCCTCCTTCTCCTCCCTCTCTGCCTCTTCCTTGTCCTCCTCCTCCCTCTCCTTCTCCTTTCCTGCCTCTCCTCCTCCTCCTCTCCTCCTCCTTCTCTCTCCTCCTCCTTTCCTCCCTTCTCCTCCTCCTCCCCCTTCTCCTCTGCCTTCTTTGCCTCCTCCTTCTCCTCCTCCTCCTTTGCACCTCCTCCTCCTTCTCCTCCTCCACCTCCTCCTCCTTTGCCTCCTCCTCCTTCTCCTCCTCCTCCTTCTCCTCCTCCTCCTTCCTCCTCCTCCTTCCCTCCTTCTCCTCCTCCTTCTCCTCCTCCTCCACCTCCTCCTCCTTCCTCCTCCTCCTCCTTCTCCTCCTCCTCCTTCTCCTCCTCCTCCTTCTCTCCTCCTCCTTTGCATCCTCCTCTTCCTCTCCCCTTCTCTCTGCCTCTCCTCCTCCTTGCTCCTCCCTCCGTTCCTCTCTCCTCTTCCCCTCCTGTCCTTCTCTTCCTCTTCCTCTCCTCCTTCTCCTCCTCCTCCTCGCCCCTCTCTCCTTCTCCTCCTCCTGCTCTCCCTTCTTTTCCTCCTCCTCTTCCTTCTCTTCATCCATCCCTCCTTCCTCTGCTCCTCCTCACTTCATCCTCCTCCAGCTATCGTTATAACCGAAAGTATGTTGCCTCGTGTATTGACATTTGATGTAGTGTGTGTGTGTGTGTGTGTGTGTGTGTGTGGTGTGTGTGTGGTGTGTGTGTACATGTGTGTGTGCGTGCGTGCGTGCGCGCGGCGGTGTGCGCACATGGTTTACGCTCAGCAGCTAAATCTCAAATTAACTTTGTGTCAATGTCACGGTCACCTTGATCTTCCTGACTAGTTTGGCGTCATCCCCCCTCACCCCTTACACCCACCCACCCCTACCCCCTCTCATCCTCTCTCTCTCTCTCTCTCTCTCTCTCTCCCTCTCTCTCTCTCACCCTCTCCTCTCTCTCTCTCTCTCTCTCTCTCTCTCTCTCTCTCTCTCTCTCTCTCTCTCTCTCTCTCTCTCTCTCTCTTCTGCCCCTTTCGTTTTCTTTCTCAGGTCTTCACACTTCCATTTTTTTCCTTTCTTTTTTATTATTATTATTTTTTTATTTTATTTTTTTTAGTGTTTTCCCTCCGTAAATGTCGTGTGAAAATGTTTTGAAAGAAGGCAGGCTCAAGGCCTCCAAACCAAAACACCCTAACGGCGTGCCTCAGCACACCAATCTCCGGAGTTCTGTTCTCTCCGAATACTTCTCTCTCCCCCCCCCCTCCCCTCCCCCTCTCCCCCACCATCCCCACCCCCTCCCAACTCCGACCAACTTCCACGCTCGTGGACCTCCGCCCCAAACAGACGAGGAAACAAACAAAACTGAGCGTAAAACAACAACAACATTGAGGAAAAGGAAGAAAAAAAAAGGAAAAAAAAAAAAATAGCCCTGATTGCTCTTCTCTCTCTCTCTCTCTCTCCTCTCTCTCTCTCTCTCCTCTCTCTCTCTCTCTCTCTCTCTCTCTCTCTCTCTCTCCTCTCTCCTCCTCGCTCTCGTCTCGCTCGCTCGCTCGTCTGTCTGTGTGTGTCTGTCTGTCTGCTGCTCTCTCTCTCTCTCTCTCTCTCTCTCTCTCTCTCTCTCCTCTCTCTCTTCTCTCTCTCTCTCTCTCCCCCTCTCTCTCTCTCCTCTCTCTGGAGACCAATTCCTACCACAAAATATTTCAAGAATCCTTGTTTTTTTTAAAATTAGTTTTGTTAATGTCATCATCAAATGAGAATACAGTTAAACAGTTGGCTCTTTATCTATATAAAGCATTCCAGAGGCGAAGTGTTTATGTAACATGATCAAGTCAGTGTCAATCTGCGACATGAATCACAATGTATATCCCCATTCTATGGGGCTAAGGCCTTTATGAATAAACTATTTGAGTCTTGAGTCTCTGTCTGTCTGTCTGTGTCCTGTCTGTCTGTCTGTCTGTCTGTCCGTCTCTCTCTCTCGTCTCTCTCTCTCTCTTCTCTCTCTCTCTCTCTCTCTCTCTCTCTCTCTCTCTCTCTCTCTCATAAACGTCACACACTAACGTAAAAGCTGAAAGCTTTTGGAGTAGATTTGGTAGATTTGAAGGGCAGATCCGTGAGGAAACTGATGGCGCAAATGACGTTATTTACACAACATTAATATCACGATGTTAGTTTCGTTTCTTTTCTTTCTTCTTGTTGTGGGTCACTTCTCTGTCTCTCTGTCTCTGTCTCTCTCTCTCTTGTTTTCGTTTCTTCTTTCCACTTTTTGTTTATTTATTTATCTATCTATTTTGTTTTATTTTATTTCCGCTGACCAAGTTCATATTCTATTATGTTTTGAGTTCCTGTGTGTAAGTGTTGTAGGAAGACTAGCCGCCTTGATGTAGGTTAGCGCTCCAGACTTACGTTCTGGGTGGTCGTGGGTTCGATTCCCAATTATTTGTGGAGATTTGTCGGCCCCCGACCCGCACCTTTCCCAGAGTGGACTCTGACTTGGGCGTTAGACTGGAAGACAGGAACCACACAGTCCAGTTTCATCCACTGTCTCCGGAAATTTTGCTGAAATTTCATGACGATCACAATCATTATTTGTGTGTATCTCTCGGGCCTGGTTGACACCGGGATATGTTATGAGGTAAATCGGAGAGTGTGGCTCGATCTGCCATGTAGTGTCTGATCAGAAAGGGAACGCCATAATGGACCATAAATTCAGAGAAGTGGATCTATATGTTACAGAACTGCTTGGTGTTCTCGTCGCGATGATGGCGGAATCATTTAGGACCATGATTTTCTTCTTTGTTTTCTTTCTTTCTTTCTGCGTATGCAGGCTGATACTCCTGCGGACACTGCCTGTATAGACAGGCAGTGGAGTTTTGTGTGTATGACCGTTTTTTTTATCCCGCCATTAAGGCAGCCATCTTCGGGGAAGGTGCATGCTATGTGTAACGTGTCATCCATACCAACGGCCAAACTGGCCTTCTCTTCTGAAAGTTGGTGATGGGATTTGACGTGTGTGCAAGATATTGTGCGTGCGTTAACACACGGAACCTCGGTTGATAGTCTCATTCGAAGGACTGTATGGGAAATGGAGTCAGAACTAATGTTAACTCCGAGGGAAAAATCCCCCTGTACCGAAATTCGAACCGGCAACCCCAGGATCACGAGTCCGGCGCTCTACCAGCTGAGCTATTCCCCCCCCCCCCCCCTCCCCCTGGGACCATGATAAGACTTAGCTCTTGCCACTGTCACGGATTACAATGCAAGACAGACAGGAACCACGGAACCACCGGCTTGACATGGTTCTCCAAAGTTCTCATTCCAACGTCCTCGGAGGAATGGCTGTCGCTGATCAATTGACACACCGGTGTAAAGAAGAACCAGAGGCGCTGACTGGCATTGGAACCGTTGATCAACCGACGACGCCTGAACTCACATAGCCGAACACCATCGTCGATGTCTCTTCGGGATTTTTCATTGGACCGAATTCCCCAGCAAACTTTGTTGTTTCGTTCTTTCTTTTGATGTCGTAAGTAGATTAAGACCTATCAGTGATGCACGGTCTAATATTATCCAAGTCACAGGAATCAGCAGTGAAATAAGCCAGACAGAAAGATCACAGGAACTGACAGAATAGAGGCCAGACCATGAAACTGACATCACAGATCACAGGAACAAACAGTGAAATAGAGGCCAGACCATGAAACTGATTTCACAGGAACAGACAGTGAAATAGAGGCCA
>JAFLJL010000991.1:0-2500 GCA_018398815.1 Conus ventricosus
TGCGATGCGTGCGTGCGTGCGCGCGTGCGCGCGTGCGTGCGCGCGTGCGCGCGTGCGTGCATGCGTGCACGCACGCGCGTGCATCCCCCCCCGCCATCCCCCGTGCGCGCGCCAATGTGTGTGTGTGTGGTGTGTGTGTGTGTGTGTGTGTGTGTGTTGTGTGTGTGTGTGCCTGCGCGCGCGCGCGTGTGTTTGTATGTTCAGCTATGCAAAGGGTGCATGTACATCAGAGAAGAGACGCACAGCAGAAGCTGAGAGAAAGCGAGCCGCGCGCACGGCCAGAGCTACCCCACCTCCATTTTAGCATTCACCCACACGTGTCCAACACGTGGGCGTTCCTTCCGGGCCCAGATCGGCCTCACCAGCCACCTGCGGACCCACACTCAGCAATCTTCCATCTGAGATTGAAGTCATGGTCATCTTCGAAATCGAAGGACGAACAACAACAACACATGCAAAAGCAACAACAGCAAAAACAACAACAGCATCAAGAACAACAACCTGTTTTATTTTCTTTCAAATTTAATCCTCCTTATTGATTTTCCCTGAATTGTGACATCCTTGAAGAGGCCTCTTGTGGTAGACAGGCCTTTTCTAAAACAACGTAAACTCTCACTAGTTTTTCTCGTGTTATGACATCCTTGATGGGGCCCCATGTGCTAAACTGGGCTGTACTGAAACAAACTGACAGGGCCTCTTTGGTGGGCAGGGCTGTTATGAAGCGAATTAGACTGCTCACATGTTTCCATGTCTTTACGACATCCATGACATAGCCTCTTTGGTTGGAAAGGCTGTTGTAAGACACACTATTGGCTGCTCATTGATTTTACCAGTGTTCTGACATTCCTAACTCTCTCTCTCTCTCTCTCTCTCTCTCTTCTCTCTCTCTCTCTCTCTCTCTCTCTCTCTCTCTCTCCTCTCTCTCTCTCTCTCTCTCTCTCTCTCACGCGCCCAAACACACACACACACACACACACACACACACCACACACACACACACACCACACACACACACACACACACACACACCACGCACGCACGCACGCACGCACGCACGCACACACACACACACACACACACACACACACACACACACACACACACATACACACACACACACGCAAACAAACACACACACACACACACACACACACATACGTGCGCGCGCGCGCACACATGCACGCACACACGCACGCACACACACACACACACACACACACACACACACACACACACACACACACACACACACACACACACACACACACACACACACTCCAGTGGACAAACATAGTTACAGGCCAATTGCTCTAACCTCACATACATGTAAACTTCTGGAGAGGATTATTTTAAGAAGATTGGTTCATTATTGTGAAGTAAATAAAATCATTCCCATTAACCAAGCAGGTTTCCGGAAAGGCAGGTCTGCAATCGATAATTTGGTGAAACTTACAACAAACATAAAACAACAGTTTGCGAGAAGAAAAAACGTTATTGCAACTTTCTTTGATATCAAGAAAGCCTATGACCAAGTCTGGCATGCCAAGCTTCTTTATAAACTAAACAGACGGGTTTTAAAATCGGGTCATCTATACCATTTCATTAAATGCTTTTTGAGTAAAAGAAGTTTAACAAGTTAGAGTAGGGAATTCTATTCAAATTTTAGATCTCTTCACATGGGCTTGCCACAAGGTTCCGTAATTGCACCTCTGTTATTTAATATCTTGATGAACGTTTTTGCCATCACATTTGTCAAAACATGTAGTATTAGTACAATAATGCAATGATATCTGTTTTATGGATGAATGTTATTATGAAAGAAATACATCTAAAAAGGGCATTAAACTATATCAAGAAGCTTATAAAAGGGAACTTGATAAAATAAACAATTATATGGTCCAAATGGTCTTGCATTATCTTCAGGAAAGACTCATATGATGCTTTTCAATAAGGTAGTAATCCTGCTGAGCTACCTATGTTTAAAATTAAAAAACGAAACAATTCAGTACAAGGATTTCGGTAAAATTTTTGGGTTTGTTTCTACAACAAAGCTAACGGAACCTCATATCAAACCATATTGTGACTAAAGCAAGAAAATGCTTAAATTTTTTAAAAGTAATAAGTAAACAATACTGGGGGAAAAGACAGCAATATTTGAAACATCTTAGCACAACATTAATTCGATCAAAATTATCCTATGGACAAGAATATTTTTTAGTGCTCCAAATTATTTACTTAAGAAAACTTCAAAGTATCGACTGCAAAGGATACAGGCTTGCTTTTGGTGTACCCTTTCCGCATCAACCTTAGGAACTTATAAAGAAATTGGAGAATTCCCTTTTGGGGATGATATCGAAATCTTGCATGTGCAAGTACGTTCTTGGGACCTCACACCTGACAACTTTGTCTCGGAAGAAGTACAAATAAAATCAGAAATAAATTATCCTAAACGGGCCAGACAGATATCTTCATAAAGCCAATTGGCTCATATGTATCTGAC
>JAFLJL010000991.1:10000-13749 GCA_018398815.1 Conus ventricosus
CTGATGACACTGCTTGTGGGTGGGAGAGAGTCAATTCCAGCTGTAGCACTGCTGTAGTTCTCCACTCTGAGCTGGTTGAACATTTCAGCAGTTGTTGTTGGTCTGACACCCCCCCAGACATGTACACGGTACATTTCTGCCAGAGCTTCATCTTGCACTGACAAGCTGTCTATCTATCCAAAGTTCGTCAGATGCTGTACAGGGTCAGTGGCCTCACAAACTTTCAAGGTGTTGCAGACAGCTGAACCAAGCATCAATAGCAGTTTGGTGCGATGAAGGCGTTTTTTGCTGTGGCGGCAGATTTTACCTGCATGAGACAGAACAGTTCAAGGACCTGCTCATCTGTTTGGGGACCCTTCAACTGGACTCGCATTCTGCTCGGGTCCCAGGGCAAACTGCTTCGAGGTTCTGGCTTAGACGACGCACTGGTTGAATGTGGCGTGTTTGGACGTGGCCTTCAAGGACATTGTGGAGGCACAGAGAACCATGGACATTGCAAAGGAGCATGGCATGGACATCAAGCAGATACTTGCACACGATCTGCTGCCAGTGACTCCACTGTTTGATGGTGATCTTCACGCTCACGTCAACAAGTCAACACTTGTTGGTGAAATTGAATCTGAACTGGACCTCACACAATGGAATCAGACGTCTCTTCTTCCCACTCATGTTGTGGTAGACTTCATGTCAAAGATGGGGACAGATGCCGCTAGCAGAATTCTCTACCCTCGGTGATGTAGTCACTGCAGTCATCACATCAGCCACAAGCCTCTGCCATGAGTCGGACTACGTTCACCTGCTGTTAGATTCATACGTTGAACTTTCCTGAAAGAAGGACAGCCATGAGGCGAGCTGGTGTGACGCCCATTGACAATATTGGCATGAACGCAGACACACCCATCCCTCGACAGCTTGACAAGTTTGGGCATCTGAGAAAAACAAACAGAATCTTCAGCTGCTGGTTCAAGATATGGTGAGCAATCGAGCTGAAGGAAATCTTGTCATCATCGCCAGCTCTGTCGTCTCTGATGATGAGGTGACTTGACTTACTTGACTTAGTCCTCTGAATTCCCTGGTGAACATGGGGCCGCAACCACATTCTTCCAGCGGACACGGTTTCGGGAGATCCTCTTCAGCTCGGCCCACGTCATTCCGGCGACCTTCACCTCTGCGTCGGTACTCCTTGGGCCATGTCTGTCTTGGTCTTCCCACTTTTCTTTTGCCCTGGGGGTTCCAATCAGGGCTTGTCTTGCAATGTTGGATGGAGACTTTCTGAGGGTGTGGCCAATCCATCCCCACTTCCGTTTTCTGATTTCTGATTTTCATTGGAACTTGCTTGGTCTTGTTCCACAGTTCTGTATTGGCAATAATATCTGTCCATCTGATGTTCACAATGTTTCGCAGACATCTGTTGATAAATGCTTGGAGTTTGTGAGTGTTTGTCTTTGTTGTTCGCCACGTTTCAGAACCACATAGAAGGACAGATTTTACATTTGAATTGAAGTTCTGATCTTGTTGTGGAGTGAGAGGGCAGAGGAATTCCAGGTAGGCCGTAGTGTAATAAAGATCTGCCTGGCTTTACTGATGCGGCTCTTGATATCCTCATCTGTACCTCCATCTTTGCTGACCACACTGCCGAGGTAGACAAACTTATCAACTTCAGTGATGTCTTGCTGTTGCAGTCGTAGTGGTCTCGTTGTTGGTTGTTGACTCTCATGGTTTCTGTTTTCTTTTTTGTTGATTTGAGCTGGCGGTGAAGAGATCCCGGACCTGCCACAGCTGGATTGAAGAGGCAGACGCCAGACTGGTAGTAGATGTGGAGTGGGCTGTTCACGTCAAACAGTGCAAGAGAGGTTTTCAGCAGTTTCCAACGACACGGACACTTTCCCACTACTGCTTCACTACACCCCTCAGTTCCAAAACGCTGTGGTTGAAGGAAATCTGGCAGCAGTTTGCACACGTGAGAAGCGGCGGATGCTTCCACTGCACCAAGCAGTTTTCTAGGCTTGGAGCACCGCTGGCCAAGTCAGTGATCAAGCACACATACTGACTGGCGATGACTGTGTGACTAAGGTAGGGGCGAAGAACGCTGCTATGGCAGCTGACCCTGTACAGCATCTGACGAACTTTTGAGCGACGGACAGCTTGTCAGAGCAAGATGAAGCTCTGGCGGAAATGTACCGTGTACATGTCTGGGTGGGTGTCAGATCAACAACAACTGCTGAAACGTTCAACCAGCTCAGAGTGGAGAACTACAGCAGTGCTACAGCTAGAATTCACTCTCTCCCACCCACAAGCAATGTCATCAGAGGCCACATCCACAGAGAGAAGCCTTTCTGGTGCACAAGCATGCCATCTGCTTGGGGCGGCCAGTCAACAACGTGAGGGCTACCTAGAACACTAGAACATGTGTGGGAACAACAATTTTGACACCCTGTTGCCAACTAAATGCATGAAGCCCTTGCGACCCACTTTGCTCACAATATGCAAGTGGGCAGACAAGTGTGACACTCGACAGTGTGGGTGCTGTTGTACTGGAGTTTGCTGCGTCGCATTCTGCCATGGAAAGCAGATAATTCTCCATGTTCCAATCAGTGATGGAAAGAGACAATTACAGTCACATTGAGCATTGTTGTTGCATACTTGAGAACTTTTTCTGTTTCTGTTGGGATGTGTCCCTTGACCCCGCAATACAGAAAAAAGTGAAAAAGTAGCAAAGACAGTTTTAGTTGAATAAAGGGAAAAACGGCGTTCACTTGTGAATTCAAGATCAGAATGACTAATATCTTTAATAGTGAATCATACAGTGAAAATGCATGTCAAATTAGTGGCATTATGTATAGGAGCCCCGTTGTTACAGCTAGAATATCGCCAGGTTACGGTCAAGACCGTTGGTACAAGAAAATTACCTTGACCATGGCATTAGAAGGTCAAGATGACCCTAAATGGACAAATGATACCAGAAATGAACTCAGCACTCCAAAATCAGTTGGATTGAAGTGTTACAAGTGTATATATTGTCAAAAACACAAAAGTTAGGATTTTCATGGCGGCGGGTGGCGGCCATATTTGAATCGGCCATTACGCAAAATGTACCAGGGTGGTGCCCGATCACCTCCGTGATTTTTCATGTCTAGGTGCCCCTTGACTCAAATCAAGTGAGAAATTCTCCTAACACCATAAGTATACGGGACTTATAGCCAGGTACAGGGTTAAAACATATAATTGACACATGATTCATATAAGCATTTTCCTGATTTTTAACACACGCTTGCTTAATGATTGATACTACGTAAGCAGGTGAGATAGTTGTCTAAAATGGCCTCACACTTTCACGAGTGCTTACTTACTTCACAATGCTTTTCGCCGACGGTCTATAGGGCATAGCATATCAAAAGAGAAATATTGTCTTTTTTGTCGCGATATTATGACTATAATAAAATATGTTCCAGGTTCATTTAACAATGTGGTTTAGTTTAGGTAGGCTACATTTACTAACTAATCATCATTTTCATGTAATTATATGGTTAATCGAAATAATCAGAACTGTTTACTCCTATGTCGAAAGACTAATTATCTACAAAGAGCTCGCAAAACCCTTTGATGAGAAATAAGCTATTAACACAGAGTTAACAACAACAAAAATGTAAACAACTCGTGTGGCACAACAAATGTGTACATGTGTATGAGAGAGAGAGAGAGAGAGAGAGAGAGAAGAGAGAGAGAGAGAGAGAGAGAGAGAGAGAGAG
>JAFLJL010000992.1:0-12500 GCA_018398815.1 Conus ventricosus
GGGAAGTGTATTCAAGCCCAGAAAATCCATCGAATCAAGTTTCTCACACGATGCAGGTAAAAGACTGCATTAAATCAACAGGTTATAAAAGATATGAATTATCTTCATTTTTCTCTCACTCACGCTTAACGTTTTCCTTCCTTAGGAAATAAATCAACACAGCGACCATCGCTTAATAACTGCCACACATTTGCAAATAATAATCAATGGCACAACTGTCACATTTTATAAACACATTTCAAAATAACACAAATTTCCAACCACGCACCCGAACGACAAATCATGCGTACGCACGCTCGTGAACATAAAACTCGTTCTCCTTGCACACACAAACAGACGGTGGCCAAAGGATAAAAGTCCGGAGAATGTGACAGGGGCGGACGAGCGAGCCCAAGCAAGTTCCAACCTGAATCACCAGGTTCTCTCCCTTCCCCCGACTACCGCATTCCCAGATACATAAACAGGAGAAAGAATTTTGGAAATAATTTAAAGAATGGCCGGTTAAAGATGGAATTAACCAGAGAAAAGGTCTCACACAATATTTCTCTTACAATTTCGAAAACAAAAGAAAATTGCGCAAAAGCGAAGACTAAGCCGGCTAACAACAACAAACCAAAACAAACAGACCACGAAACTGATGCTTACCAGCTACCCGTGGGTGACCCGAAGAGGCGGGTCAAAGGACTCTCTCTACCCTCTGTCCAGTCGAGAGGACAGAGGCGAAATGCGGAAACCGAAGAAGCGATGTCCCTCTCCTACAGGCCGACTGCAGGAATTGAAAGTACTGACTGTACTCTCGCGATAAGGTAAAAAACCTGGACTGGAGCAGGCGCCCCAGAGACACTTCGCTCGAGTGAAGAGCTAACCCTTTCCCTCAGCAATGGCGGCCAACATGCATGCTGCGTCACAGAGTGAGCATACTTCAAACTAAAAAAAACGAAGCACGTGCGACAGGTAAAAAGACAGGCGAGAGGCGACAAGACAGAAAGTTCGAGAGAAGGTACCGGCCACCCGTGAACTTGCAGGATGAATAGCACGGGCGGTGGAAAATTGGAGAGGGGGGAGAGAAAGCAAAACCGAAGTTGAGCTGAACCACACCAAGGTGCAACTGCAAACCCCAAGCCACCCTAAGGGACGGCTACACGACAACAGCAACGACATAAACAAATAAGTAATTCCGCCACCTAGGTGGATCGACGTCGTAGGCCTCGTGACAAACTCGTGACAGAGAGGCCCTGGTTGGGCAGAGGGTGAAGTCTTAGGGAAACAGATTAAAACAGGCTAAGTATGAGCCGATTGTAGGCAATCTTACATTTCACTACCTCCAGCATTAGTCGCAAAAAGAGCAGTTTCTAAACATAAAGAATTTTAGACAACAAATGTTTTATTTTGGTGTGTTCTTGCAAGGCTGCATTACGTCCGCAAAAACGCAGAGAGAGTATCTAACTATTTAACCTTACATTTAATGATCTTAACTTTAGCGGAAATCCTCCTTTCCTGTTAGGTGGACAAAATTGATCAGTTTGAAGAACAAAACAAACCAATAACTGTTATGTATACACATGGTCTGAGAAAACAAATTTGGTGCCTATTAGAGTGTCTAAAGACAGCCCAACAATAGGCGATCCGGCAAAAGTCATGTGGACTTACTCCTAATGTCTTCGCCCAAAAGGGTTGCCTCAACATTTCACATTGATACGAACAATGAGTAGACTTTAAAGAGCATACTTCAAAGATGGGCACAAACAAGAATTCTGTGAAAAATGTTTAACAAGAATTCCATCCATTCAAACCGCGCTTGAACATATAAAAACATTTTAAAAAGTTCTGTAGACTGTAAGACAGAACTAAATAAAGCCCCCACCTGGATCTAAAGTTAGTTTTAAGAACTGGAAACGGCTGCAAACGAGTCCCTAGGTTTTTCCCCGCAGCCCCTTCGAGTCGTTTAAAATTTTTCCTTATGAAGGGCCAACCCCACAGAAACTTCCCAAAAAACTGTTTTAAATGAGTAATAAAAATAAAAGATTTTTTTCCTATCCCTTTATCATTGTCGGGTGGGATGGGCCCATTCGGTCCCAAAGAATTGTATAGAGGGCCTAATGCGCAGAATACTTCTAAAACGAAAGGGCAGCAATGCGAACGCCTTTCTAAAAAATCTGAATCTCTTTAGACATTATTATGACTCCCGAAGATCAAAAACATATGACTCACCACAATTTTTGGGTTTGTGGTTTTGAACTAACGCCCAACACGGAAAACCTTTTCCCAACAGTAAGAGACCATGATCACATTACGGGAAAATTCCCGAGGAACCCGGGGCACAACAACGCAATCTTCAACTAAAGTTTTGAACCCAAAAACAAGGGGAAACGCCCAACTTCTTTCATAACCCTTTCGAGGCTACGACTCCATCAATAATGCAAGCAGTAGGCAACGACTTCAGCGACTCCCCGCGACTCCCGCGACTTCCCAAAGCCCTTTAAGGTAACATGGGATTGCGCATCTTTTAAAAAGTACATTTTTTTACTTTTAAAAAACATGTTTTTTTTTTGACTCTATCAACAAACCCGATGGGGTCATTAGAGTCACTGGGTATGTCCTTAAAGTCCCCCCAATAACAGAAGAAAATTTTTACCCAAACCCCTTGTTTTGAAAGGGGGGGTTTTACCCTTATAGTACAAAAAAGTTGGGAAAGGGTTTTAAAAAGATTTATTCCGCCTAAAGCCGTTCTTTTGTCATTGGGGGAAAGGAAAATAACGATTCTGTTACCCACATGCTCAAAACATGGCCAAAGTTTTGAGTGTAAAACAATGGGGGACTATCAAAATTCATACTTGAGGGGTGACGTTTGTTTGTTGGCGGACGTCTTTGAAAATTATAGAAAGACCTGCATGAAACATTATAGCCTGGATCCCGCGCATTACATTTCTGCGCCCGGGATGAGTTGGGATGCTTTCTTAAAGTTTACTGGAGAAAAGATTGATTTATTGTCAGATTTACCAATGATTCAGATGATTGAAAACGGATTGCGTGGAGGAATTAGTACGGCGTCGCATCATTACTGTAAAGCAAACAACAAATACCTAGATGATTATGATCCAAGTAAAAGGTCTATCTCATGTATTTAGATGCAAACAATCTGTATGGTTGGGCTATGGCGCAATCACTTCCATTACGTAACTTTAAAATGTACACTGGTGGTATTAAAAACATTCAAGAATTTGTAGAACAACTGCATACTCTTACAGCTGATCGTAAAAGAGGTCTTATTCTAGAAGTTGACTTAGAATATCCCCATGAACTCCATGACCTACATAATGACTACCCATTAGCAGCAGAAAGTCTAAAGATGGCAAAAACAGAGCCGCCTAAACTTGTGCCTAATCTTCGCGACAAAAAAAATTATGTCTGTCATTACAGACTTCTACAATTTTATTTAAGACATGTTTAAAGTTGAGAGCAGTTCATCGTGTAATTGCTTTTGATCAAGAACAGTTCATGAAACCATACATCATGAAGAACACTGATCTCAGAACTAAATCCACAGATGCTTCAGAAAAAGACTTTTTCAAGCTGATGAACAACAGCTGTTTCGGAAAGACTATGGAAAATCCACACAAGCGTAAAGATGTCAGATTGGTCACCAAAGAGAACGAAGCAATTAAGCTGATTTCAAAACCAAATTATCAGGACTTTAGAAGATTTCATGATGGGCTTTTTGGCATAATGATGAAAAAAAAGAAAGTCAAATTGGACAAACCTGTATTTATTGGGTTTACTGTTTTAGAATTATCAAAGCTTTTGATGTTAGAATTTCTTTATGACTACTTTAAACCCCTCTATCCAGAGTCTAGAGTACTTTACACAGATACAGATAGTTTTGTTATAGATATCCCTACTGAAGACATCTATAAAGACATGGAAATAGAAGTAGCTAAAGGGCATGCGGGATGGTATGATACATCTGATTACCCTAAAGATTCGCCTTTGCATTCATCCGTTAATAAGAAGGTTTTAGGAAAGATGAAGGATGAATTATCTGGAGGGGTGATTAAGGAGTTTATTGGTTTAAGGTCGAAAATGTACAGTCTTTCGAGCCAAAAAAAAACTATCAAAAAAGCAAAGGGAATATCTCGCAGTGTTGTGCAGTCAAACATATCACATGACAACTACAAAGAAGCATTGTTCAATAAACAGACTTTTCATCATGACAACGTAAAACTACGATCTAATCTACATGAGATCAGCACAACAGTTGTAACAAAAAGTCTCTTGACAGCACCAACACAAAACGAGTATTTGTTAATCCAGAGTTTTCATATGCAATTGGGCATTGGAAAACGGCATAATTATATATCTTCCACAAGTTTTGTTACAAGCTCATTTATGTCATATTTTTCCTCAAATTTTGTTAAAAGCTCAATCATTATCCAATTCAGCCAAATTATTTTTCATGTTTGCTTGATGTGCTCGAATTTTTTTTATTATTTCAAGATATTCTTTTTCCCCATATCTGATAATCAAAATTGGGATTTTGGGCTGTAGGTGATCTGGATGTTTTAGCATGTGCCGATGAATCCACGTAAATGTTTCCTTAATAATAGAATTCGTATCATATGATTCCCGTATCAATTCCAAGGTCTCTTCCTTTATCATTCTTGTTTCGTTCTGTGCTTCCTTCTGAGCTTCCATTTTTAGACTCAAATATATTTATGTAAATTAAAAATTAATTAAGCAACTGGAACTGTGTCTGGTGCGATTATCTGCAGTTCTTCCTTCATAAAAGATCTTTGAGGAGCTGGTTGTTTTGTTGTGTCAGTTTCTCGTAAATAATACACGGGCGGATTCATTTTTACAATTCTTTTTATTTCATATGGATCAACACTCCAAACTGGATCTGTTTCCCTGATGCGAGTGTCCCCTTCTGCTTCCCCCGGTAAATAAAGGTACCTTACTTTTAAACCAAACGGTAATAGTTTGCTGGTTGTACTGGAGTCTTCAGCAACATTTATGTTTGTTTTTTGATTGCTTGTACTGGTTTTAGCCCTGTTGATTTAAATTCTTCATTATTCATTGCGCGCAAACTGAGGGCAGTCTTCTAACCCATTCTGTGTTGCGAGAATTGTCAATCAGCTCTCTGTGATACTGGTAGGAAAAAAGTCTTTCAGATGACTGTTTGTTAAAGTTTTCAACTAAAGCCTGTGATCTGTGAACTCCTGGAATGCCTCTTTTAATGGTAACTCTATGTTTTAACAATAATTGATTCACTTGGCCTTTAAATTCTTTTCCATCATCGACTTGAATCATGCGAGGATAAGTTAGCGGGCCTCGTTGGTATATCAGTTGTATGGCAACAGCAACAGCAGAAGCACTCTTTTGTGTTAATGGTTCTGCATCTTTGTATCGTGAAGCTATGTCAATGACTGTGAGTGCGTACTTAAATCTTTTTCGTCTAATCGTATCATGGGGTAAATATAGAAGGTCCATTTGATGGGTGTCGTTCGGTATTGTATTCACAAAGTGTGGTCTCTGTATTCGTCTAGGTGCAGGTAAATAAATTTGCCAAATCGCTTGTTTAGATAACCATTCCTTTGCTGTTTGTTCACTGACACCCGCTGCTTGGCTTAGCTTTTTTATTGCCGTGATTCCCTTCCAATATCCTTTTGGTGAATAATAGATTTTGTTCATTTTTATTCAGCCAATATTATGTGCAACAAAATACACAACGGTCATGCCAAAGACGATAAACACGATTTCTTGCATCTTTGTTTTTCTGATGGTTGATAAAAGTCACTGAATTTTGGCGGGGGCAATGACTCGATTGGTTTGCCTGTTACAAGAAAATATTCTTTTATTGCTTGATCAACATCTTTAAAATGTGTAAGCTGCATGTCCCTGTTTTTTCAGTTTGTCGTTAATAAAATCTAACTGCTCAATTCTCTGCTTTTCATAGGCGTCTTGTGCAGCTGCTAGTTGCTCCATAGCTTTGTTATGTCTTTTTCTCTCACCGTCATCCCGCAGTTTACTAAATGCGTAATTACTTCCACTAAAAGCAAGCGCATTCACTACTGCGCCGCCTATCATCATTACGAATGAAGCCATTTTTATAAATGTATTTTTTTAATTTTACATATTGATACTGTCAGGAATTATCCATGCTTAACTAGAAAATATTTCGTAGAAAATGAAGCTGCTATAACAGCAATTAGCTTTGCTGAATCCTCAAAGCCTAGCTTGCCAAGATCTGCTGGTTTAATTTTTAACAAGCTTTTGCCAAGCATTGTGTATCCTGCACTTAGACCTCCAATAACAGCAGAATGGTATACAAGGTTGGTAACAGTTTTTTTCGGTGCTCATTTTAAAAAAAATAAAATAATTATAATTAATAAAAAACATGAACGGCGACGATCTACTAAACCCTCCTGAACTTATGATTACAAATGATCAAGTTGATGACCAAGCTGTTATGCCAAAAAAAGAAAGGCTGTATTCTTTGGCAGCATGCGGAAAAACAAAACAGTTCCTCAGAAATGAATTCAGCATAGAACAGATTCAACAAATGTCGCCACAAGACATTGTAAAGTATCATAACAGGTATGAAGCGCAACTGGGATCAAGAATGGTAAAAAGTGTAGGGCAAACGGTTCTTAGTTTGTACACTAAACTAGTAAGTAAATTTGCGCCTATTGATTCTGAACAAGACTTTATGTATGATTTAACGCAGGATCCAGTTTTAACAAAGTCATCAGAGTCTCTAGGATGTGATCTATATTACAGATTTGGAACATTATTGTCGCTGCTAATCATGGGATTAATTACTTTTAATCATATAGATTTTGTTTCCCTTAAAAATGACCGTGCCAGAAAATCAGCAGAATCAGAAAACATTGAATCAGGTGGAGAAAGTGACCAGTAAAAAGCCTGGGTGTGTTGCAGCAGGAAAAAGATTAGCAGAGTGGAACAAACAAAGAAAATTACAGTTACAATCGCAGATTATAGCCCATAATGAAAAAGTGCTAGAGCCGCAGCCAGTTGTTTCAACGCCAGCTATAAAAAACACCAGAACAAGATGATTCAAGACCTACAACAACAACAGGGTTGCCTACACCGCCAAAGTCTTCATGGAATTTTCTTAAAGCAATTGTCATTTTTGGCAGTATTGCTGCTGGGGCGGTTATTACGGTTATAAAATATATAAACAACGACAGCAAAAACCAAAGCAGTCAAAAAAATCTCAAACCACTAAATACAGAAGCCGAACACAAAAGCATGCCAGAGCCACCAACAACAAAAGTTCATTTTGATCCATTTCAGATGCAATAATACTTTAAGAACTTAATAAATAATTATAAGTTGACTTGAATAAGAACTTGGTAGAACTTAGAGGATGACTTAGTTATGATCTTGGATGACTTGAGTAAGAACTTAGAAGTTACTTGGGGATGACTTGAGTAAGAACTTAGAAGTGACTTGAGGATAACTTGAGGATGACTTGAGTAAGAACTTAGAAGTGACTTGAGTAAGAACTTGAGGATGACTTGAGTACGACTTGAGGACGACTTGAGTAAGAACTTAGAGGTGACTTGGGGTAACTTGAGTTAAGAACTTAGAAGTGACTTGGGTAACTTGAGTTAAGAACTTAGAAGTGACTTGAGTGTGTGCATGTGTGGGGCGGGGGTTGGCGGGGTGGGGTGGGGTGGGGGGTGTGCGTGCGTGTGTGTGCGCGCACCTTTGATTATTTATAAGAAACGGATGTTCAGAATATGATATAGTTATTATCAGTAAAACAACAAAACAACAACAATGACGGCAGCGACAACAACAACGATAACAGCATATATACAAACACGATTGCACGCTATAATTTTAAAAACAACTACAAATTATAATAATAAACTTACCTTAAATGTCTTGTGAATCCTCTGCTACAACCCATTGAGTGTTTAATTCATCAAGAGCAGCTTTCAATTTTGTTTCTTTATCAGTCAATGATTTTAAATTTTTTTCCTTCTAGTTTTACTCTTTCTTCTTGTTTCACTCTTTGTTTCTTTATCTTTCTTAACTCTTTTTTCTTTTCACTATTTGCTCTTCCAAATGTTCTTTTTTAAATGGAATACTGGCCAAAAAAACTTTCAACAGTTCTTGGTGTTCCGACATTTTGAAACTAACTGCATGTCTCCAAGAACACGTAACTATAAACAGTGTCAATACCTTTTTTTATATGTCAACAGCAAGAAATAATGTCACCGGTCAAACCAAAAGTAAATGGTTGCACAGGTAGAAATATGTCACAGAACTTGCTTTGGCATATATTCTTTACTGCTGCCGAGGAAATTAACAAGACAGCTAAGGCTGGTTCCGGCTGTCACTATATATATATAAATAACCGATCGTGCGTGAGCGCGCTGCAAGCCCGCCCCGTCAGCTAATTACAGTATCACAGGAGCCACATGGACCACTGTACCTGTTGCTGCCTGACACCGCCTGATACGCCCTGCCACAATCCGCGAACCCTGTAATTAGGTCTGCGCGCACAGTGTCTCGGCCAAGTCATACATGATTTCCAGATTTAGGCAGGATTTTCCACTCTATGTTTGTTGCCGTTTACAGAGACGCATTTGATGAATGTATGCGTGAAAATAATGTTATTGAAAATGATCAGGAAAAACGCAGGATTAAGCAAAAACTAAAATCTGAAAAGTTTTGTAAATTAGTATTAAAAACGGATAATCCTACCCAGTATGCATGTTTGTAGGGTTTACTAGTTAGAGAACGTATAAATACCTAGTCTAGAGCAACCGCCCGAAACTGGTTGAGGGCGGTTGAGCTAGACTTGGTATTTATACGTTCTCTGATGGCAAAAGAGCCGACATGAAATACCCCTACTGTCATCGCCCTTTTTCACAGATGGCAAAATAGCCGACATGAAATACCCCCTACTGTCATCGCCCTTTTTCACAGAGATGGCAAAAGAACTGACATGAAATACCCCTACTGTCATCGCCCTTTTTCACAGAGATGGCAAAAGAGCTGACATGAAATACCCCCTACTGTCATCGCCCTTTTTCACAGAGATGGCAAAAGAGCCGACATGAAATACCCCTACTGTCATCGCCCTTTTCACAGAGATGGCAAAATAGCTGACATGAAATACCTACTGTCATCGCCCTTTTTCACAGAGATGGCAAAAGAGCTGACATGAAATACCCCCTACTGTCATCGCCCTTTTTCACAGAGATGGCAAAAGAGCTGACATGAAATACCCCCTGCTGTAATCGCCCTTTTTCACAGAGATGGCAAAAGAGCTGACATGAAATTCCCCCTATTGTCATTGCCAATTTTCACAGAGATGGCAAAAGAGCTGACATGAAATACCCCCTGTTGTCATTGCCAATTTTCACAGAGATGGCAAAAGAGCTGACATGAAATCCCCCCTGTTGTCATCGCCAATTTTCACAGAGATGGCAAAAGAGCTGACATGAAATTCCCCCTATTGTCATCGCCCTTTTTCACAGAGATGGCAAAAGAGCTGACATCAAATACCCCCTATTGTCATTGCCAATTTTCACAGATATGGCAAAAGAGCTGACATGAAATACCCCCTGTTGTCATCGCCAATTTTCACAGAGATGGCCAAAGAGCTGATGGCGGATAGATACAAGGGGTTACTCTTTCTTGGACAGCCATTTTCTTTGGAGATGAACGTTGATCTTTACAAGTATTTGTGTAAGAGTATGTTTTGATGTATGTTAGGATGTGCTGCTAGCGCGCTTGCTTGCTTGCGTGTGCATGCATGTGTGTGTGTGTGTGTGTGTGTGTGTGTGTGTGTGTGTGTGTGTGTGTGTGTGTGTGTGTGTGTGTGTGTGTGTGTGTTGTGTGTGTGTGCGATAGATAGATGAGAGAGAGAGAGAGAGAGAGAGAGAGAGAGAGAGAGAGAGAGAGAGAGAGAGAGAGATTTGTGACGGCATATGAAACTTCAAATCATGTTACGTAGTAGTACGGTGAATACGTAGTAACGCGTAGCTATTCAGAAATCCAGCCTTAACAACAACAACAACATCAATAACAACAACAACAACAAAACAAACAAAAAGAGAGAAAAAATCAAGCTGATTAGACTATGCAATGAACATCCACAAACTGATCAAAGACAAGGAATGCCCTTCAGCACACTAGCTGGAGCCAACGGAGTGGGTCCATCAGATGAAAAATGCCATTCAGCACACTAGCTGGAGCCAACGGAGTGGGTCCATCAGATGAAAAATGCCATTCAGCACACTAGCTGGAGCCAACGGAGTGGGTCCATCAGATGAAAAATGCCATTCAGCACACTAGCTGGAGCCAACGGAGTGGGTCCATCAGATGAAAAATGCATTCAGCACACTAGCTGGAGCCAACGGAGTGGTCCATCAGATGAAAAATGCCATTCAGCACACTAGCTGGAGCCAACGGAGTGGGTCCATCAGATGAAAAATGCCATTCAGCACACTAGCTGGAGCCAACGGAGTGGGTCCATCAGATGAAAAATGCCATTCAGCACACTAGCTGGAGCCAACAGAGTGGGTCCATCAGATGAAATGCTAAAAACACTCTCGGATTACTTCCATCTCTACATTTAACACAGCTGTGCTAATATTGCTCTCTAGGCTTAAGTTTGTTAACACGTTTTGATGCGTTCATGGCATGCTTTGTATTGTATTTTAATTATTAGGAATGTTAAGTGGAACCAAAACCCGGTTATTTCGGACATTTTCCTTTTTCACCGATTATTTTGCTGCATGCCTTCAGCAAATAGAATTTTTTTTTCCCCGATTCTTTTTTGCTGCAGGCCTTCAGCAAATAAATTTGTTTTCACCGATTCATTTTTGGGAGTCCCTTCCAAAAGAATTTGTTTTCACCGATTCTTTTTTGTGCAGTCCTTCACAAATAAATTTGTTTCACCATTTTTTTCAGAAAATAAATTTTGTTTTCACTGTTCATTTCACAATAAAATTTTTTTTAAAAATTCATTTTTGCTGCAGTGCCTCAACACAATAATCTGTTTTCCGTTTAATTTTTGCTAGTTTTCAAAACGGATTTTTTGTATTGGGGAACGTTATGCTTCGAGCGCTGATTCAAAATAAAAACAACAAATATAAAAAATAAGTTTCACTGCCCTGAAGGCCCCTGCCCAGAGTTAGTTGGTAAGGCTAAGGGGAAGACTAGGACCACACATCGTTTCATCCTTGGATGCCTCTTGAGGTTTTTGCTTAAAATCCCTACCAACATTGCAGATTTTTTTTCCTTGGGGCCCGGGCTGACGCCGGGGGGGATATATTTTGAGGTAGAATCAACCTGCATGCGTCTACACCAAAATGGAGACCCTTAACCCATCTCACACCCTCACCTCATCGATCACCCCAAAAAAAACCCAAAATTATGGGGCCCATTCTTTCCTTTCCTTGTCTTCTTCTCCACTCAGTGCCCGGGTGAGTATTCCCGGGGATCACTGGTAGGGGAAAAATTTCTTTGGGGAATGTTTTTGGGCGGAGTGTGGCGCCCCCCAGAGAGAGAGAGAGAGAGAGAGAGAGAGAGAGAGAGAGAGAGAGAGAAGGAGAGGAGAGAGAGGGGAAGAGAGAGAGAGAAAAGAAAGAGAAAGAGAGAACGAACGAACGAACAATTTTTTTTAAAGGGTAGTGGTTTAAGCATGAATACTTTTTTTCATCCACCCTTGGGGAAAAAATGATAAAAGGGAAAAGCAAATCAAAAAAAAAATGAAACAATTCCTTGCATGGGAACCTTTGACAAAAAAAGAAAAAGAAAAAAAAACCGTGAAACCCCCCACCACCACCACCACCCCCAACACCCCCATCAAAACAACAAAACGGAAAAGATAAAGGAATTTAGGGGGGATGTGAATGGAGAGAGAGAGAGAGAGAGAGAGAGGAGAGAAGGAGAGAGAGAAGAGAGAGAGAGAAAGAGCCCGACCGATACCGACTCCCCGATGCGAAAAAAGGGCGGGAAAAAAAAAAGGAGGACAATGAAGCAGAATAGATAATCACCTACGAAAAACTTTAAAAAAAACACATTAATGGCACAGGAGAACACGCAATTTGCGTAGAATTTTGTAAATTCGAACTCACTTTTGTTAAATTGAAACTGAATTGAGAATATCAAAAACTTTTTTGGGGGAAATGCAGTCAAATCTGAACATTCATAAGAATTTGTAAAATTTTGACTTGAAATTTTTTAAAGTTTTATTGATTTTTAAGTTCTTTAGAATCCCTCTCTCTCTCTCTCCTCTCTCTCTCTCTTCTCTCCTCCTCCCTCTTCTCTCTCTCTCTCCTCCTGAGGAGGGAGAGAGAGGAGAGGAAAAGGAGAGAGAGGGGAGAGAGAGAAAAGAGGAGAGAGGAGAGAAAAGAGGGGGGGGGGGGGGGAAAAAGGACTACGTCGGCTCCGCACTACGCAGTTTTTGTCATAGGGTGTTTGTGGGGTACCTCGAATATAATCAGAACAGGGCC
>JAFLJL010000992.1:17500-20841 GCA_018398815.1 Conus ventricosus
CCTTCATGCTGAGTGGCGACGGTCCTGTGCCGCGTGAGGCCGACTCGGAAGACGTACGAGGCACAAGTCGCCGAGCCGCTGCACGTAGGTTCATGCCCACTCTGTGCCCATGAGGGACGCCCCTCCCCCCCCCCCCCCCCCCCCCGCCACCCCTCTCCCCCCCCCCCCCCCCCCCCCACCCCCCCAGCCAGGGAGAGCCCTGCTAACCTCGGTTTGATTAGTATGAAAGGATATCTGTGGTGAGGCAGAAAACAGCAAACCATCAATAACGAACAAGTAGGGCAACTCTTGTTCCCACGATGAGATGATTACACGCCCTACTTGACTGCCTATCGCAAGATAAGATAAGATAATCTTGCTTTTAGCCCAGCCGACCGCAAAGGGCCACATCAGGGCTGTCACCACGTTAAAATCAACTCACAAGTCATTATAAAAAAAAAAAAAAAAACAACTATCACACACCTCTTTAAATGACATCGTCTAGAAACGCACCAGAAACTTCGTTAAAAATCTGTCTTCCGTAAAATCTTAAATCAGATGAAAAATGTTAATCTCTCTCAAAAACTCAAGGATCACGTCAGGCGGGACATCCCTGAACAGATCTTCATGGACTCTGCTGTAAAATGTTTGTGTCTCACATCGCGCAAGTCCCAACACTCTAAAAGAACATGTTTCATTGTGAGTGGCGCATGACATGGAATGCACCACGGAGCTTCTTCACTCTTTGAAAGGTAGGAATGGGTAAAATACGAATGGCCGGTGTGCAGTCGGCACAGAACCGTTTCCTCTTTACGACCACCAGACGTAGATGGGAGGAACTCCAAGGTCTGGACGGATCTGAAAGAGTTTGTTATCCGTCTGGGTGTTCCAATCCTCCTGCCAGAGGACTCGGACATAGTCAGAGATTCTGCTGGGTCTGGACTCTGAAGAAAATCAGTGTCCTGGAATTCTTTGGAAATAGTAATTGCAAATAGATCCCAGTTTGCCTTCTTATAATTTAGATGTTGCGAGACAGAGACGTTTTCAGTTATTACGGGTTGTAAAAGGACAGGGAAATGGTCACTTCCGTGCAGATCGTCATAGACAGACCACTCATAGTCCAGGACCAGCGAGGGGTCACAAATCGACAAATCTAAACACGAAAGTGAACCTGTGGAGGAGTGGAGGTAAGTTGCAGATCCGTCGTTCAGACAACACAAATCCAAATCAGAAAGGACATCCTCAATAAGCAGACCTCTGGATGACGAACCGACACTACCCCAAAGAGGATTGTGACCGTTAAAGTCACCCAACAGCAAAAAAGGTCGAGGAAGTTCTATCAGACTGACAAGGTCCTGACGACAAACCGGGACAGAAGGTGGTAGATAAAGCGAGCAGATTGTCACAGTCTTGTGGAGAGTGACTCTCGCAGCTACAGCCTGAAGGGAGGTAGTCAGAGCGACAGGACTATACAGCAGAGTTTTATGTATGAGAATGGGTTTCTTCCTCATCTCCACCATCTCCACACTCGGTTGAATTCCCTTGCCCGCACGGGCACTGTACAGAGGAGTTCGAGGCGGGAGAGCTGGTTTTTTAATCTGCCCAGCAGCAGATGTTGTAGACTGCTGGGCAGTCTGAGGGGTGGCGGATTTTTTGCCTCCACCAGGGGCATTCATTTTGGGTTGGGAGGTGGTGGACCTGCTTCCACCAGAGTTTACAATTCTTCCTTGCAGTGTCTTGGAAAAGATAAATTCATCAGTCTGGCAGCAGACTGACCGAGTGGAAACTTTCTTTACGGCCGAAGCATATGAAGATGCTGTTGGCGTCTGACTGCCAACAACCTGTTTGCGGGCCTCAAAAAAGGAGATTTTCTTTTCAGTTTTGATTCGTTGTATAGTGGATTCCTGAATCCAAAGAGGGCAGTTTCGTGTAGAGGATGGATGGTCGCCACCGCAGTTAGCACAATGTGCCGGGTCTTTACACGGCCCATCATGGGTTGCCTTGCAGCAAACACCGCACCCCTCCTGCCCAGAACAGCGGTCTCTGACATGGCCAAACCTCTGGCACCTGAAACACCTCAACGGGGACGGAACATACAACTGAACTCGAACATTCAGGTAGCCGACTTTGATGACCGGAGGCAGCACAGGGTTGCAGAATGTCAGAAAGAGGGTGTTGGTGGCCACTCTTTCTGCACCTTTTTTTTTACCGTCAACCTATGCACTTCCGTCACACCCTGGGACGCCAGTTCCGTCTTGATCTCCGCCTCCGAGACACCTGTCAAATCCCGGCATCGAATCACTCCTTTCGACGAGTTTAATTGTTTTATGGGGAGTCACCGGATCTCTCTATCCACGAGCTTTGTTGCCCTCAGCAGCTGTTCCGATTGTTTTTTGGATCTGCATTGAACAAGAAATGAACCATTCCGTAACCTTTTGATGGACGGAGGGTCACCCGCTAAACCTTGGAAGCCCTTCTGGATGGCGAAGGACTCAGAGCTGAAATGGGTTTTTTCCTGCTCCGTCCCTTCCATCACGAGCCAGGAAGCCCAGAAACCTGTCCTCTGTCTTACCTCGATATCCGAGTCACTGTCAGATTGAAAATCCCCTGAAATAGGGGTTGCTGCCTTCCTCTTCTTTTTTGGGGGGGATATTTTTTGAAAAAGCCATGATTTATTTTATTATATTTCATCTCTCCCCTACCCACCCACCTTGGAGTCCAACTAAGGGGCCAGGGCAAAGAATCACTGTCTTGACCCCTTCCAGGCTTCAGGAGAGACATACAACAGACAAAAACCTACCAACCCTATCCCCCCTAATCATGCCCAACTCCCGGGAACAGAGAGCTGAGCACTGCAGGGGTTACCTTGGCCAGCCGGAGAAATGCCTGTTTTGACCCAGCCCCAAGAAGGGGAGCCGATTAGTACACCCGGGCCAGAGTGTACCCCCTGTCTAGGAGAGGTCCGAGCCAAAGTGATGTGTTGAGAGCATGTTGAGAGCACTGGCCCTCTCAATCACCAGGATCTCATTCCCCTCCGACACAGGTCGCACCGCACGGCAAACGCGGAGGATCTTAAGACCACAGAGAGAAAAGGAGTGTGGAAAAGAAGACTTGAAGGGGAGACGAAGATAGAAAAGGGCAGAATAAGAAAGGCAGAAAACAAGAAAAGGAGAAAGGCGGGTTACTATTAGTCAGGATCCTCACCCTTAGCCTATCGGACATGGGAAGCCCTACCAGGGGCATCAACTCCTTACCACGTTATGCTTAGGCCAGGCAGCATCTTGACTTCTCAGGCCTAGAAGCAGTTTGAAAAAAACAGCCTATCTCCAAGTATTGATGCCCCCGCCAGCAAAGCCTAAGGG
>JAFLJL010000993.1:0-5000 GCA_018398815.1 Conus ventricosus
CTTTAGAGCTCCATTTTTGTTTTTGACTGTTCAAAATTGTCTTTGCTTTCTGAAGCCAATGCCCTAAAAAAAGAGCCTGAGAAAGAGATTTCTTTTCACTATCTTTCACTGAGTAACAAGCCCGGTGTAAGATGGGGGTCATTTCTTGAACAGTTTCAAAGGTTTTGGTTTCATCAAATGGATCGGAAGGCAGCTCACAAAGCTGTGTTTTCAAATATTTGTCAAGATCTTCAACTGAGAGTTCCGTTTTTGTTGAGGAAACAAAAACGAAATGCTTCCTTTTGGCTTTGAGGGAGGAGAACAAGGCTCGCCACTCAATTTCTTTGTCAAAAACTTTGCCATGGCCTCATGATAAACAATGTATTTTTCCACAAGATCGGCCTGTTGATCAGAAAGTTTTCCTTGCGAAAATAACAAACATTTCATCCATTTCTTGAGTAATATTAGCGTCACTTCCAGCACTGACAGAAGGCATTGAAACATCACTTCCATAACTCGCCATGTTTTTAACACACACAATTTCTAATGCTCGCCACACCAGCATACAACCGCAAACTTTTAAAATAAAACACAGCGGAGCACAGTAGAGAGCACAGTAAACGCGTCCTGCTCGTTCGGCAGTCAGTGGGAGAATGACGAACCCGGTCTTTCTTTGTGATTGCACCACTCTTGCCATGTAGCAGCCTCGATGTGGTAGTGTTAACGTGCAGTGTCAACGCGGCAGTGAGAATGTTCTTGAACATTTGCTGATGCAATAATGTTGCAAGCCCGGTAAGAGAAGCTCGCGAGGCGTGGTTTATGATTTTTGGTCACAACATAGGGAGGCACACAGTTTGTAAACGGGTCGCGGTCTGCGCTGTGTTATATGTGAACGAAGGCCTCTTTTCTGCGCTAGCCGTATAATTAAGTGATCAGGTTTCAGCCTACTCCTACCGCCTCGTGTCTGCCTGTCTGTTATACAAGTTTTGTAGGTAGAAATTAGTCAGAATAAGTGTGCCGATTTTATGCCAAAAATATAACTTAGTTTTAAAAGACAAGCAAGTTTAGTAAATTAGTATTAAAAACAGATAATCCTACACAGTATGTTTGTTTGTAGATAATCGTTATTTTTTGGTTATTGAAGTCTTACTTGTCAGAGAACAGGGAACACGGGTCAAGGTCGGCCGCTCGAAACCGGTTAAGACCGGTTGAAGCGGGTGTGAGCTTGACCCCGTGTTTCCCTGTTCTCTGCTGTACTGCTGTGACATTGCCCTGAAGAGCCACTGTCCATTGATGAGATGGTTTGTTCTGTGTGGACAGCTGTACTGCTGTGACATTGCCCTGAAGAGCCACTGTCCATTGATGAGATGGTTTGTTCTGTGTGGACAGCTGTACTGCTGTGACATTGCCCTGAAGAGCCACTGTCCATTGATGAGATGGTTTGTTCTGTGTGGACAGCTGTACTGCAGTGCTTTGATTGCACCTCTGGAGTGCCGGGTGCATGGGCCAACCCACAGTGCACTGCGCAGGGCGGCATTGCGGAGAACCTCGTGGCCATCATCTCCTGCACCGGCCTATGTTTCGCCCGTGTAGAGCACAATGGAGGTGAGTGGAAAGGTGTTCCAGTGGAGGGCACTGGACTGTGTATGGCCCGCGTAGAGGTGAGTGGAAAGGTGTTCTAGTGGAGGGCATTGGACTATGTATGGCCCGTGTAGAGCACAATGGAGGTGAGTGGAAAGGTGTTCTAGTGGAGGGCACTGGACTATGTATGGCCCGTGTAGAGCACAGTGGGAGGTGAGTGGAAAGGTGTTCTAGTGGAGAGCATTGGACTATGTATGGCCCGCGTAGAGCACAATGGAGGTGAGTGGAAAGGTGTTCTAGTGGAGGGCACTGGACTATGTATGGCCCGTGTAGAGGTGAGTGAAAAGGTGTTCTAGTGGAGGGCACTGGACTATGTATGGCCCGCGTAGAGCACAATGGAGGTGAGTGGAAAGGTGTTCTAGTGGAGAGCATTGGACTATGTATGGCCCGTGTAGAGCACAGTGGGAGGTGAGTGGAAAGGTGTTCTAGTGGAGGGCACTGGATATGTATGGCCCGCGTAGAGGTGAGTGGAAAGGTGTTCTAGTTGAGGGCACTGGACTATGTATGGCCCGTGTAGAGCACAGTGGGAGGTGAGTGGAAAGGTGTTCTAGTGGAGGGCACTGGACTATGTATGGCCCGCGTAGAGCACAATGGAGGTGAGTGGAAAGGTGTTCTAGTGGAGAGCATTGGACTATGTATGGCCCGTGTAGAGCACAGTGGAGGTGAGTGGAAAGGTGTTCCAGTGGAGAGCATTGGACTATGTATGGCCCGTGTATAGCACAGTGGGAGGTGAGTGGAAAGGTGTTCAAGTGGAGAGCATTGGACTATGTATGGCCCGTGTATAGCACAGTGGGAGGTGAGTGGAAAGGTGTTCTAGTGGAGGGCATTGGACTATGTATGGCCCGTGTAGAGCACAGTGGGAGGTGAGTGGAAAGGTGTTCCAGTGGAGAGCATTGGACTATGTATGGCCCGTGTAGAGCACAATGGAGGTGAGTGGACAAGTGTTCCAGTGGAGAACATCAGGCTATGTTCTTTCCGCCTGGATGACTATGGAGGAAAATGGAAAGATGTTCTGATGGAGAACATTGAGCTAAGTATTGCCCGCGCTTAGAGGACTGTAGGAGTGAGTGAAAAGATGTTCTTGTGGAGAACAGCAGGCTGTGCTTTGCCTATGTAGATGACGGTAGGTGTGGGTGGTAAACGTGTTCTTGTGCATAATGCATTCGCCTGGGAAGTCTATGAATTTCGGGTTATGGTTACATTCTGAGAAAGGAGGGGTCATTTCTGCTGTGTGGGTTGCTAGTCGTTCGGATGAGACGTTAAACCGAAGCCTTGGGAGCAGTAACAGCTGAAGGCCGGCAAGGACCCCAGGACACTGTCCCTGTCCACAGAGTATGACTGCCCAGCGGTCAGCACCACGATATTCCATGGACCCAAGCGACCATTGTCAGGGAAAGCATCTAGGTGCTTGGATGGGATCTGCGTTGGGACAGATGCCTGGAGGCCAGATTGAATTCATTCATTCATTCAAAAAATACGGTCGCACAAAGATTATGACAGATAATTAGTATCTTTGGATATTTCATAAAAGACTCTGACGCTGTGTACATTAGGTTGTGGTCATTACCATCGTCTGACACGTGCTAGAGGATTCACATGCCATGCATGCAAGTTGTTTCTTCACATACTTAAAAAGAAAAACAGACGCGGTGGTAGATCAGTTACTACCTTCACATGACCAAAGAAGACTGACAGGCTACAGGATGTCAGAGATCATCTTCACATGACCAAAGAGACTGACAGGCTTAAGGATGTCAGAGATCATCTTCACATGACCAAAGAAGACTGACAAGCTACAGGATCAGAGAACATCTTCACATGACCAAAGAAGACTGACAGGCTACAGGATGCCAGAGATCATCTTCACATGACCAAAGAAGACTGACAGGCTACAGGATGTCAGAGATCATCTTCACATGACCAAAGAAGACCGACAGGCTACAGGATGTCAGAGATTATCTTCACATGACCAAAGAAGACTAGCAGTGTGTTTGTTACTATCTTCAAAAGTGCAAAGAGGATTCAACGGTTAAGGCAAGTCATTTACTATCTTCACATGCCTGAAGAAGTTTAGTTACTATCAGGTCTAGAAACACTCATGGTACACTGTATGTTTAGAAACAATCATTGTACAATATATGTTTAAAAACATACACAGTACACTGTATGTCTAGAAAACAATCATGGCACACTGTATGTCTAGAAACACACAGTACACTGAATGTCTAGAAACACTCATGGTACACTGAATGTCTAGAAACACTCTTGGTACACTGAATGTCTAGGAACACTCATGGTACACTGTATGTCTAGAAAGACTCGTGGTACACTGTATGTCTAGAAACACTCATGGTACACTGTAGTCTAGAAACACTCATGGTATACTGTATGTAGAAACACTTAGGTACATTGTATGTCTAGAAACACTCATGGTACACTGTATGTCTAGAAACACTCATGGCACACTGTATGTCTACTAGAAACACTCATGGTATACTGTATGTCTAGAAACACTCATGATACACTGTATGTCTAGAAACACTCATGGTACACTGTATGTCTACTAGAAACACTCATGGTACACTGTATGTCTACTAGAAACACTCATGGTATACTTTATGTCTACTAGAAACACTCATGGTATACTGTATGTCTAGAAACACTCATGATACTCTGTATGTCTAGAAACACTCATGGTACACTGTATGTCTACTAGAAACACTCATGGTACACTGTATGTCTACTAGAAACACTCATGATACACTGTATGTCTAGAAACACTCATGATACACTGCATGTCTAGAAACACTCATGGTACACTGTATGTCTACTAGAAACACTCATGGTACACTGTATGTCTACTAGAAACACTCATGGTATACTGTATGTCTACTAGAAACACTCATGGTATACTGTATGTCTAGAAACACTCATGGTACACTGTATGTCTAGAAACACTCATGGTACACTGTATGTCTAGAAACACTCATGATACACTGTATGTCTAGAAACACTCATGGTACACTGTATGTCTACTAGAAACACTCATGGTATACTGTTTGTCTAGAAACACTCATGGCACACTGTATGTCTAGAAACACTCATGATACACTGTATGTCTAGAAACACTCATGGTACACTGTATGTCTACTAGAAACACTCATGGTATACTGTATGTCTAGAAACACTCATGATACACTGTATGTCTAGAAACACTCATGGTACACTGTATGTCTAGAAACACTTATGGTACACTGTATGTCTACTAGAAACACTCATGGTACACTGTATGTCTACTAGAAACACTCATGGTATACTGTATGTCTAGAAACACTCATGGTATACTGTATGTCTAGAAACACTCATGGTATACTGTATGT
>JAFLJL010000993.1:12500-46509 GCA_018398815.1 Conus ventricosus
GTTATTAATCCCATGATTAATGGCGATAACAATGTTCCAAATCTGTAGTATAGATCACACCCTAGAGACTCTAATGACTTTGTTAAAACTGGATCTTGCGTTAAATCATACGTAAGATCTTGTTCAGAATCAATGGGAGCAATCACTGACTAGTTTAGTGTACAAACTAAGAACCGTTTGCCCCACACTTTTTCACCATTCTAGACCCCAGCTGCGCTTCATACCTGTTATGATACTTTAAAATGTCTTGCGGCGACATTTCTGTTGAATCTGTTCAATGCTGAATTCAGTTCCGAGGAAACTGTTTTGTTTTTCCACACGCTGCCAAAGAATACAGCCTCTCCTTTTTGGGCATATAATAGCTTGGTCATCAACTGGTCATTCATAAGTCAGGAAGGTTTAGGCTGCCTTGTAGCTGTAGTAGATCATCACTGTTCATGTTTTTTATTAATTAAATTATTTTATTTAAAAAAAATGAGCACCGAAAAAACTGTTACCAACCTTGTATACCATTCTGCTGTTATTGGAGGACTAAGTGTAGGATACTCAATGCTTGGTAAAAGCCTGTTAAGAATTAAACCAGCAGATCTTGGCAAACTAGACTTTGAGGATTCAGCAAAGCTGATTGCTATTGTTTCAGCTTCGTTTGCTACGAAAGATTTCTAGTAAGCAAGAATAATTCCAGACAATATAAATATGTAAGAAAAAAAATACATTTATAAAAAATGGCTTCACTCGCAATAATGATAGGCGGCGCTGTGGTGAATGCGCTTGCTTTTAGCGGAAGTAATTTCGCATTTAGTAACTGGGGGGTGACGGCGAGAGAAAGGACATAACAAAGCTATGGAGCAACTAGCAGCTGCACAAGACGCCTATGAAAGCAGAGACTTGAGCAGTTAGATTTATTAATGACACACTGAAAAAACAGGGGCATGCAGCTTACACATTTAAAAATGTTGATCAAGCAATAAAACAATATTATCTTGTAACAGCAACCAATCGAGACATTGCCCCCACCAAAATTCAGTGACTTTTATCAACCATCAGAAAAACAAAAGATGCAAGAAATCGGGTTTATTGTCGTTGGTATGACCGTTGTGTATTGTTGTTGCACATAATATTGGCTGAGTAAAAAATGAACAAAATTTATTATTCGCCAAAAGGATATTGGAAGGGAATCACGGCAATCAAAAGCTAAGCAAGCAGCTGGAGTCAGTGAACAAACAGCAAAAAATGGTTATCTAAACAAGCGATTTGGCAAATTTATTTACCGGCGCCTAGACGAATACAGAGACCACACTTTGTCAATACAACTCCAAACGACACCCATCAAATGGATCTTCTATATTTACCCTCTGATAGGATTAGACGAAAAAGATTTAAGTACGCACTCACAGTCATTGACATAGCTTCAAGTACAAAGATGCAGAACCATTAACACAAAAGAGTGCTTCTGCTGTTGCTGTTGCCATACAACTGATATATCAACGAGGCCCTTTAACTTATCCTCGCATGATTCAAGTCGATGATGGAAAAGAATTTAAAGGCCAAGTGAATCAATTATTGTTGAAACATAGAGTTACCATCAAAAGAGGCATCCGGAGTTCACAGATCACAGGCTTTAGTTGAAAACTTTAACAAACAGTTAGCCGAAGACTTTTTCCTACCAGTATCACAGAGAGCTGATTGACAATTCTCGCAACACAGAATGGGTTAGAAGACTGCCCTCAGTTTTGCGCGCAATGAATAATGAAGAATTTAAAGGGCTAAAACCAGTACAAGCAATCAAAGAAAAACAATAAATGTTGTTGAAGGAGAGACTTCATCCGGCAAACTATTACCGTTTGGTTTAAAAGTAAGGTACCTTTATTTACCGGAGAAGCAGAAGGGGACACTCGCATCAGGGCAACCGATCCAGTTTGAGTGTTGACGTATGAAATAAAAAAAATTGTAAAGATGAATCCGCCTGTGGTATTATTTACGAGAAACTGACACAACAAAACAACCAGCTCCTCAAAGATCTTTTGCGAAGGAAGAACTGCAGATATTCCGCCAGACACAGTTTCCGCTTTAATTAATTTACGTAAACATATTTTGGTTTAAAATGGAAGGCCAGAAGGAAGCGCAGAATGAAACAAGAATGGTAAAGGAAGAGACCTTGAAAATGATACGGGAATCATTTCATGCGTGTAATGCTATTAAGGAAACATTTTCGGGGATTATCAATGCATGCTAAATCATCCAGATCACCTACAACTTAAACCCCCAAATTGGGAAAAAGAATATCTTGAAATAATAAAAAAAATTCGAACGCATCAAGCAAACATGAGAAAAGAATAAATGAATTGGATGAAGCTATGATTGATCTTATAACAAAAGTTGATGAAAAATATAAACCCCCCTGTTTATGCAGTCCTCCAGTGTCCGATTGCATATGAAACTCTGGATTAACAAATACTCGTTTTGTGTTTGTTCTATCTAACGACTTCTTTGTTACAACTGTTGTGTTGATTTCATGTAGATTAGATCGCAGTTTTACGTGTCATGATGAAAAGTCTTATTGCCAAACAATGCTTCTTTGTAGTTGTCATGTGATATGTTTGACTGCACAACGCTGCGAGATATCCCTTTGCTTTCTTAATGATTTTCTCCTGCTCGAAATACTGTACATTTTTGACCTTAAACCAACAAACTCCTTGATCACCTTCCAGATAATTCATCCTTCATCTTTCCTAAAACCTTCTTATTAGTAATTGAATGCAAAAGGCGAATCTTTAGGATAATCGGACGTGTCATACCATCCTGCATGCCCTTTAGCTACTTCGGTTTCCATGTCTTTATAGATGTCTTCAGTAGGATATCTATAACAAAACTGTCTGTATCTGTGTAAAGTAACTCTGGACTCAGGATACGAGGGCTTAAAGTAGTCATAAAGAAACTCTAACATCAAAAGCTTTGATAATTCTAAAACAGTAAACCCAATAAATACAGGTTTGTCTAATTTGACTTCTTTTTTTTCATCATTATGCCAAAAAGCTGATCATGAAATCTTCTAAAGTCCTGATAATTAGGTTTTGAAGTCAGCTTAATTGCTTCGTTCTCTTTGGTGACTAATCTGACATCTTTACGCTTGTGCGGATTCTCCATAGTCTCTTTCCAAAACAGCTGTTGTTCATCAGCTTGAAAAAGTCTTTTTCTGAAGCATCTGTGGATTTAGTTCTAAGATCAGTGTTCTTCATGATGTATGGTTTCATGAACTGTTCTTGATCAAAAGCAATTATGCGATGAACTGCTGTCAACATTCAACCCATGTCTTAAATAAAATTGCAGAAGTCTGTAATGACAGACATAATTTTTTTTGCCCGAAGATTAGGCACAAGTTTAGGTGGTTCTCTTGGATCCATCTTTAGACTTTCTGCTGCTAATGGATAGTCATTATGCAGGTCATGGAGTTCATGAGGATATTCTAAGTCAACTTCTAGAATGAAACCACGCTGTTGATCTGGCGTCAAACTGCCCAACCACTTAATGCCTTTTGAATATTTTTTTTCGGATTGTCGTCTGTGTACATCTTGAAGTTGCGTAATGGAAGTGATTGCGCCATAGCCCATCCATACAGATTGTTTGCATCTAAATACATGAGATAGTTAGACCTTTTACTTGGATCATAGTCGTCAAGTATTTGTTGTTTGCTTTACAGTAATGAGCACGCCATACTAATTCCCCCACGCAATCCGTTTTCAATCATCTGAATCATTGGTAAATCTGACAATAATCAATCTGTACTCCAGTAAACTTTAAGAAAGCATCCCAGCTCATCCCGGGCGCAGAAATGTAATGCGCAGGATCCAGGCTATAATGTTTCATGCAGGTCTTTCTGTAATTTTCAAAGACGTCCGCCAACAAACATGTATCAGCCCTCCAGTAGGAATCATGATAGTCTCCCATTGTTTTACACTCTAACTTCTGCCACGCATCTTGAGCATGCTGGAATCAGAATCACTGATGTCCTTTCCTCTAAGACTAGAAAAGAACGCGCCTTTAGGCGGAAGTGTATCTTCATCAAACCTTTCCCAACTGTTCATGTACTATAAGGGTAAACGCCCTTTCTAACAAGAGTTGAGTCAAAATATTCTTCTGTTATTGGCAGGACTTTAAGGACATAGCCAGTGACTCTAATGAACCCATCATGTGTTGCATAGAGTCATAAAAAGACATGTTATTTAGATTAAAGCACATGTACTTTTCTGATGACTGTGCAATGCATGACACCCTGAAGGCATCGTCCCACTGCTTTCATTATATGATGGAGAGTCGTAACCTCGCAAGTTATGAAAGAAGATGGGCAGCTTCCATGTCTTAGGATCAAACTTTAGTTGAAGATTGCATTTACTGTGCGCTCTGCTCCTCTGAACTTTCCGCTAAGTGATCATGGTCTCTTACTGTTGGATTCTCTGCGTCTGATGAGAGACCTAAACCACAAATCCAACAGTGAGTGGCTGCGTCATACTGTTCTTGGTCTTCAGGCGTCATCATGATTTCAGATAAATTCAGATTATTAGAACAGTCATTACGCACTTGCTGCATGCGTTTTAAAGAAGTATTCTGCAGCATTAGGCCCTCTATATAATACTGGCTTTGAATGAACGCCATCCGACCTGACAATAATGAAGGCAAATGAACAAATCTGATGATTACTCACTTGGCTGTTTTAGAAGTCTCTGTGGGGTTGGCCCCTCATAAGGAACAATGAGTGATTCGAAGTCTGCGTAAACAACATATGGACTAGTTTGCATCCGTTTCCAGTTCTTAAAACTAACTTTAGATCCGGTGGGGGTGTAATTAGTTCCGTATTACAGTCTACAGAACTTTTACAATGTTTCTTATGTTCGCTCGCGGCTTGAACAGATGGGAATTCTTGTTAAACATTTGCTACAGAATTCTTGTTCCATGAACTTTTTGAAGTATGCTTCATTAGTCTACTCATCGTGTGTATCAATGTGTAATGGGGTATCCCTGCTGGTGAAAACATCAGCAGTAAGTCAACATGATATTTGTCTGGTGTCGCCAATTGTTGGGCTGTTCTTGGACACTTTAATTGGCACCAAATTTGTTTCCTCATCCCATGTGTATACATTAACAGTTATTGGTTTGTTTTGCTCTTCAAACTGATCAATTTGGTCTACACTAACAGAAAGGACACCCCACTAAAGTTAAGATCTTTGGTGTATTGCCGATAGTTAGTCACTCTCTCTGCGTGTTCGCGACACAATGTAGCCTTGCAAGAACACACCACATGAAACATTGTCGTCTGAATTCTTTATGTTTATAACTGCTTTTTTTCGCTGCCAGTGCTGGAGGTAGTGGAATGTAAGCCCTTGCCTACAATCGGTGCATACTTAGCCTGTTTTAATCTAATCTCTAAGACTTCGCCCTCGACCACCCAGAGCCTCTCATTTTAGCTTCTTCAGCGGCAGCGTCAAACTGTGCAAGCAGTTCGTCTGCCCAACCGGGTGTTAAGTCATTACGAGAAAGAATAGTCTGTTGTTTATGTCGAGACCCAGACTTCTAGATTTTCTTCATTTATTGTTACATAGTCAATGTAAAACAGCTAACATTACTTTAACTGGCGGGTCTATTGTTAGTTTACTTGGAACTTGAGAAATAGCATGTACAACGCTTGCCCGCACGTTTGCTGGATTAATAACTTCTAAATCAATATCATTCAGCGCTCTTGACAAACGCTCTTTCTCGAGCATTCCTTCAAACAATTCATCTGGGCCTTCATATATCTTAGCCATGCTGTCTTTCTTTTCTAAGCCAACATAATTATTTAAATTAAAAAAAATACAACGACTTAATCAGAATCAATATCAACGGTCTTTTGTGGCTTGACTCATAAACTAAAGTATAAACACCCTTCGATGTTGTTACTGTGAGCTGTTTAGAACAGAGTTTAATGTCTCGTTTACTTTTTTAAGCATTCCTTTTTAATCTGCTCGGCGTCTGGCTGTTGAGAAAAACTTGCCCTCGCCTTTCTTGAAGATCAACTTTTTGTCTTTTGTAGTCATTAAAATCGGCCTGTAAACGATAAATTCTCATCCGTGATGTTTGAGTCAACAAGCGCTTTATTTATTGTCAGTTTAAACGAACTAAGTTTAGCCGTTATTAGTTGAACCATAGCTGTGTGCTTTTGGAGTTTTAGTTTTTAATTTTTGCCAGCCGCACTTACAGCTAATGAACACAGACCGAGAGCTAAAGACAAACCTCCTAGAGGTAAAGCTGCGGGTGCGCCTATGCCCGTTGCTAAGAGACCAACACTCGTTCCTGCTGATAGAGCACTTATAGTCGATGCCCCAGTATTAACATAAGTAACAGCATTACAGGCAGCAGAATACCTTCGTTTGGTTTTGCTGTATTTTGAAAGGTCTTGCTCTAGTACTTGCTGCATTTGCGTAATGTTTGTTAATCTGAAGGTTTTTATGCTAGGTTTTCTACTATCTCTTCTCTTGGCGGCGCTGTAGGCACATTGGATAAACCTGAACAGACATGCTTTTTTTAAAATAAAAATAATTTAGTATACTACATTTTCTAATCTGCTATTTTAATTTCAGCTGCGCATCATATATTAAAAACAAATGTACATTAAGCGGTTTATCGGCTTCTTCTTCTTTATCAATTTGAATTTTTATTACGTCTCTCACAGTTCTCCCGCTTCCATGCAACTGATTATCCTCTGTTGACCTTAGGTCAATCCATAAACCGTATTTTGTTGTTAAATAATCATCAAGCCTAACATTGTGAAGATGTAAATCTTTAGACACAAGGCCAACTGTTGGACTTCTACACCTCCCACCCCCAAACAATTTTCTTATTTCGTCAAATGATGATAAGGTCTAAGCCCGCTAGCGTAGATTTGGTTAGGACTACCGTCAATTGTACATTGCACTTTCGTTATTTTAGGATTAAAAACCTTTTCACTTGCTCTTTTGAACGGTTTCTTCATCTTCACACAGCAATAAAATACCTTTAAGCGATCTTGCTGCGACGCTAAAACAAAATTCCATATAGTGTCTGCCCTGCTTCTGGGATATGTTTGTAGATGAATCACTCTTTCGTAATATATGCTAATTTTGACTGATATTGTTGCTCAATCAGCTCTGCTAAGTAAGGGTTGCTAACAACGTCAAACTCTAACGAGATGTCAGAAATGCTGTACTTTGCTCCGGTGTCTGATGATCTGATAACACGTTTGTATTCATTAAAAGTTAGTTCATATGACAATCTGTCTTTCAATGCTCCTTGAAAGTATGGCGCATGCGCTTTTAACAACTCAAATCTAAGGGATGGAAAAGCGATTTCCATACGCAAAATTTACTGCTACATACTTTTTGCCGTCTTTAACATCTGCGGCGCCTATTCTATGTTTTAGTGCTTCTTCATTTTCGATTCCTTGAAACGCAAAGTCAGCCCTTCATTCCCGGTTAGCCATAGATCAGAATAGGTTAAAATATGTCTGCATTGTGTAAAGAAAATATTTCTTGCCCCTCAAGTTTTTATAGAAATTTTCTTAACGATTGCCCGTCCCAAATTCTGGACAACTGTCCTGTTTGGGTCTGTTGTTGAAGCGAGTTCTATTTTGAAATAAGACGTGCAGAGCCTGGCACAATCACTTCATCCGCTCCTAAGTCTGGAAATTTGACAGTAAGAATTTGATCCGCATCAATAGTAGATGGATTATTTGGAACAGTAATATTCCGCTTATTTCCCTTCACGCCTAAGGGCTCTTTCAGTTTTCTATGCGGGTTAAGATCGAGCCATATGTTTGCTGCGACATTTTATAAAACAAATAAAAAGTTAATTATTTAAAAACATGGCAAGAATTGAAGGTGAAGAAGATTATGATTTTTTGATCCTGGAGACGACATGAGTGAATGACCCTTTGATACAACATCGCTCAACGCTCTCAATGCGGCATGAATTAACAGAAAGTAAGGTTAAATCATTTTACGAAGTTTAGGTCAAGAACCTCCCGAATTTATAGACCCAAATGATTTTGAATTAAAGATGATCATTTGTCTGTAAAAAACGACCAAGGACAACTTGTTCGGCTTACAACTAAACCAGACCCATCAAAGTTTTTACCAAGAGTACAATTATACAAAGACTCAGTGTGAAAGATCAAATCGCCTTGGTCTTGTTAGGCCAAAATTAAGGGCGGAGGCAGTTTCTAAACTTCAAAACACACTGCAGGAACTCCCAACAGCTAACCAAATACAAAACATGGAACTTAAAGAATTAAATCAATCAGCAGATGAAATAATAAATGCAATAGAAGCAGAAACCAGTTTTTCAGAAGAAACAGCATTAAAGACTATACACGACTCCCCGCTACCCATGCGAGAAATAGCGGCCCTTGATCATGCTTTGAGAAGCATCAGAGGCGAATTAACAAACAATTAGCAAAACTAGGTGAACTAGATGGGCATATAAAAAGAGAAAAAGAAAAACTTGTTGAGGCTGATGACGCCAACTTAGGGCCTGATATTAAAGAAAGAATACCCAAAGACTAAAAGATCTTGAACAAGAGAGATCAGCAAGACTAGAAGCGCTAACTACTGACCGAGACCAATTACGAACTCAAGTGAATAGAATAAGAGAAACTATCCGGAAAATTTTATATGAAGACACAACGCTAGCAGAACGAATACGAACGCTGTTTAGAGAGCAAGGCGTCACATTAGCAAGCGTTATAACAGCCTTAGATTTGCAATAAGTACACTGGTGTTGGCTATTACAGGCGGCGGTGGTCAAAGTTCAGTGCCTCCACCTCCAACGCCTCCACCTGATAAATCATGGGTAAAAAAACAGCTTGATCATCTTGCGAATTTATTAAAAAAATTAGCCGGTAAAGCCATAAACGCTTTACCAGGAATATTGGGGAGTATTGTCAGCTGGCTTTGTCTACTGCAAGCAAAGTAGTTGGCTTTATGGCCGAGCACTTATGGACATTAGTTCTTGTAATAGTTGGGTTACTATTTAGTAAGATAAGACCAAGTAATCCTATGCCGTTAATCCAAGAACAAGCGCTGTCTTTTCATATTCATGGTCATCGCGAACAGAGTCCGCAAGCTTTGCTGAGTCTTCAATGACTTTTGGGGTTTGGACTTCGGGATTGGATGACTTAATCTTGGTGTTCTTTATTGTTTGTAATATTACTGGCTCAGAATTTATGTTGTTTTTCCCAACCTTCTGTTCATTGCCTGCTATAAGAATTTCATTATTATAGTTTATTATTGTACTATCTGGAGTCTGAGGTCAGAAGGCAGCATGTATAAACCAGTGCCAACAGCAAAGTCTACTTTCGATCTTGCGTATTGTAAAACATGTTGTACCTTTGAATACTTGAAGGTAAATCAACTGTAGAATTAATGGCGTCGTCTAAATTTTTGCTAAGTATTGTTTTTGTGCGTCAAAGCCAGTAGAAAGATCAGTTATGCTCGATCTTGCCTGTGCTTGCGAACCTAGCAAACACCAAACGTAAGTACGAATAGAGTCGTTTATTCGTTCTATTCCCGCTCTAGTTAGGCCCTTAGAAGTGTCCAAGATAAATGTTGTCCATGCTGTTTTATGCTCTTGCTGTAGGGACCCGGGCTGAACAGTTTGGGCCAAAAAGAAAGTTTTGAAAGGAGGATGCCAGTCATAGTTATACTTTCTGTGCGTGCCCCGAAAATAAAGGTCGCCTAGGCCATGATTAAGATCCAACTTTTGTCTAAAGTCTGTCTTGATGTTAATATTGAATTCGTTACAGATCCTTTCAAAGCCTTCATGTCTATTCTGTTGCTGAGTGGATTAAACGGTTTGTCATTTGGCAATGGCGCTTGCAATTCAGCCAAAATACGTCTAAAGGTGTAATAGAAATGAAATCTGTACACTGACCTCACCAAAGGATCATGGTGATTTAAATGATCAGCATACGCCACTCCACACCCAGTTGATGCGCAAAACACAGCAAAGTTTAACTGGTTCTGATAAAACTGCATCGGATGACTAAACCACGCTTTCTTGATGTGGTCGTTTTCAATAGGGGGTTAAGATATCTGCTTAATGAGTACTCACCTTTTTATGAAAAGAGGCAGTCTGGTCACAGCAATGTCAAGATATCAGTTGCTATATTTTTAAGATTGTAGTGCGGCCCAACAGAATATATTTGCATCAGTATATTGAACGCGCTCATTTTATTTCGTTCAAAAAATGTTTGTAACAATAACAACCCAAGACCGTCCTTCGTTTTTAGAACATGCTATTAATAACAATTGCGGAAGCAGAACGGTCGCACTTCATGAAATATTTTACAAAGTCGTATGGTTTAATATAAGTGAAGCCAGGGAGAATAATAAGGTTCTAAAAGTTGACAAAACAGGGGCCAAAGTTAGCCAGTTAACAATACCTGATGGTTATTACGGGTTTTGCTCACTAAAAGAAGCAATGAGTAACTTTGACATTACTCTCAAACTTAACAATGCGAATCTAAAAACAATGTTAACATTCAAGCCTGAAGAAGAAGGAGGTTACTATTTTGATAAAGAGCTAGCTAAATGTTAGGCTTTGCAGCTGACAATTATAGATTTAGAGTTACACCAACCAAAACTACTTATGAGGGAGAAAATCCGCTCGATCTTGCATTACATTCATTACTCTATGTTCATTTGATGAGCTAAGCACTGATGAAAACTTATATGATGGAAGGCCCTCAACAGTTTTAAGAGCTCTTCCGTCAGGGAAAGCTGCATATTGCGATTATGAAATATACAATTCCCTAATTTACAGTTTAAAAGATTAGTTTGCGGGAGGTTGGATCATTTAATATAAAAATTGCAGACAAAACAGGAAAGTCGTGAAATGTGATAACCTGCACATTGTTTTAGAAATAAAATAATAAGCTGTACTAAAAAATGTCGCGTGGGCCAGAAGAATCAGGAGTTACATTAGCGCTGTAAGGTGTATAACTTTAGAATTAAAAGACCTTGCAGACGTTGCGGACTTTGAACAGAATGGCGAGATAGGCGCTTTGTATGGGTTTGAGTACACTAAAGATGGTGATTATAAACGCAAAGAGGTTGGCGACAGCAAAAAGTTTCCTAAACTAGAACAGCTGCGCAATCTAGAAGCAAATAATGTTGGCCAGTATGAATATAAAATATTCGAAAACCTGACCTCAAATGGCACTTAGAACCATATTTAGAATGGGACATAAAATTTGAATTCATAAGCCCATTTACATATTTTAGCCGTCAAAAAAGTTTCAGAAAAGCATTCAACTCTGGCCCTTTACATGTAGTCTTATGCCGGATGACAATAGTCGGAAAGAAATTGAAATAACGCCGTATGGAAAAAGCAGTACAATCCTCCACAGAAAAGAAACAGTTGTAAAAAAAGCTTCTACAAAATTACAGTTCTTTCCAAGCAGAAAATTAGGAGACACGTTCACAATGATATTTGAAATTTCTGTCTTTAAAGATGTGGAGAGGATGGGGTTGTGGCGTTAGTGATGACCTTATAAAAGGAATTAATATTAGCTGGCAAAACTTAGACGTTAAACGTCTTAAACGTTACCATCGTCGTTCTTCACAATGGCGAGGATATTAAAGATCATAACAACAAGCAACAAAATCATATGTTGACTTAAATAGAAACAATCTTACAGAACTTAATTGGATTAATCTTACACATTTAGGCCTCGTAGGGTTTTATTATACTGAACAAGTTTTGACGAGAGTATGATAAAAATAATAACTGGATTAGATTAAATTCTGTTATAAAACTATGGAGCAGTTAAACTTATGACAAAAACTCCTCATTGCTCATTGATTTGTGGGCAGACTGGGTGTGGAAAAACAATATTTGTCCTAGACCTGTTACAAACAGTTTATCGTTATAATTTTAATCATATTGTGATTTTCTGCCCAACACTTAAATGGAACAAAGCATATCATGATAGAAGGTTTATATGACAGATGATGACATATATTTAGTTGATCCTAGCAATAAACTGAGTGAGTGTTTAGAACAGTTTTATAGACTGTTTGAGGGAACGCAGACACTATTTATTATAGATGACTGCTCGGCAGAAAGAGACATAGTTTAAAAGAGAAACACTTTGTCAAAACTAGCTTTCAGTGGAAGGCATGCTAGGATAAGTGTGTGGATTTTATGCCAAAAATATAACTCAGTTTTAAAAGACTTTAGAGAACAGTTAAAGACTGTAGTGTTATTTCACATGAAGGACAGAGACTCATTTGAAGAATGTTTGCGTGAAAATGATGTTATTGAAAATGACCAGGAAAAACACAGGATTAAACAAAAACTGAAATCTGAAAAGTTTAGTAAATTAGTATTGAAAACGGATAACCCTACACAGTATGTTTGTTTGTAGATAATCGTTATTTTTTGGTTATTGAAGTCTTACTTGTCAGAGAACAGGAAAACCTTTATTCTGGGCCACTTTCGCCCGAAACTGGTTGAGGGCGAAAGTGGCCCAGAATGAAGGTTTTCCTGTTCTCTACGTCTCTTAAAGATCCGAAGCTGTTATAAATCTTACATATAATAAAGCTCCTGGACAAGATGTAGTGTCATGCCCAAGGCAGACATAACTAGCATTAGTAGTGTTGTTTGCAACATTTTCAACGCAATATCACAATCATGTTATTGATATTAAAAAAAAGCTGGAGATGATGTACCCTCATTGAAAACTGTGCTCCATGGTCTTTTCCAACCCACATAAGTACCGTGGCACAATTCTCAATGACAGTTTAGGAAACCTATTTTGCCAAGTCACTGACAAAGGGATCGAAACATACCTGGATCGAAATAATCTACTGATGAAAAAACAGAACAGGGTTTCAGAAATCAACCCAAAATTATTGATGACACAATCATCTTGAAAAAGGTATGACAGAAAGAATAGGGGTCCATACAACTATTTTCTTGGTTTCATTACATGGTTTGAGAACATATGACGTGATGCGCTTCTCTTAAAATTAAGTGCTACCACAATAACTGGTAACTGGTTCCATGTAATCGAAAATGTGTGTGAAAATATGGTTATTTGAACCCAAATGATCAACAGAATGAAAGGACGGGTCGGTAAACATTAAATAAACAAACAAGTAGAGGTATTGTTGCTGCCATGGTGAAATAACTGCACACTAATAAGTCCAAATGAATGCGGCATATCACACTAAATCGTCTGGCACCAATGCCATCACGGTGCACACAGAACAAAAGCAGGTTGCAAGCTTATCCGTTTACCCTGCACCTGACACATACACAGCGCCAACAACTGGAGAAATGGACAAACATGAATTAACATGTCGTCAAGACTTCACAACGTTCCTCATCCTCGGTGTGGTCCAACAGAACACTGGGATGTACAGAAACAAGCACAGACTTCAATCGTACGAAAAGAAAGTTGAAATGAGACAGGGAACAGTAAAGAGTGAAGACAGAGCAGAATGATAATGCTGGTACACGTGCACGAACTCAGCTTCAAACGAATGCTGCTTACGACAACAAATCGCCCAGCACAAATGCAGTGGAGTTCACACACAGAGAAAACATGGAGACATTCCAAAAATTATGGCCTAAGCTCGCCCGTACGCCCTACTTGTTTCCTATTTACTGTTGATTGAGCTCTGCCTCTTTTAAGATTTCCATATGTACCAACAAAACTGAGACTGCCAACGTCTGTTTCCATTTGAGGGTGCGTTGTTTGACTATACTAAAGATAAAAAAAGGTGTGCCAATCTTGTGTAAATGTTAATCTCTTTGTTTATTTCTCCATTTCTTACTTCGTATGTGTATCAAGAGCAAGGTGTAAAAGAAAACTATATTCAAAGTCAAAAAGGCTAAGCCAGTTTTAAACAAAAGTTGATTTGTGTTTGTTCATTTATCCCGTTGTTGTTGCTGTGTACACGCGTCAGGTTCAAAGTATCAGAGTAAGCTTGGAACACCTGTTTTTGAATGATGTGTACTTGGTTATTCTACGTGCACGGCGGTGATTCTGTGCTAGGCGATGTGGTGTCAATTGCTAGGCGATGTGGTGTCAATGTGCTAGGCGATGTGGTGTCAAAAGTGATATTCTGTGCTAGGCGATGTGGTGTCAATGTGCTAGGCGATGTGGTGTCAAAAGTGACATTCGTTTGGAGTTATGGGCGTGTCAGTATTTCATGTTGGGAGCAAGGAGTACTTCAAGACTGTCACTCAGCCCAACTCCTTTTAATACATTTATCAGTGACATACAACATGCTGTACAAGACACTAACCACTTTTGTTTTTTTACTCTCCCCTATTCGGTGCCACCTCAGTAGCATTGCACCCACGCCGCTCAATCCGACCTCCCCCCCCCCCCCCTCCTGTTCTCCCTCCGTCTCCCCCTCCCCCGTCCACAGACACAGCCCGGCCCGGCCCGCCTCAGCACCGACACGGGCAATCCTCAGGAGCAGTCAATTTCAAGTCGTCGAGAAGCAACCCACCGGACGAGACACTGCACTGCTGCCGAGGCATTTCGGCAGTATCCAGTGGCGCCTGTTCTGTTCCAACATATGCAGGACACCACCTACTAAGCCCCCTACTGACGACAATAACGGCTTAGTCGCGGAGCCGGCGTGAGTGAGCTCTTTCCCCGGAGGGCGCCACCACGTCCGTCCGATCACAGCCTCCATGAATTTGCCGGTGACCCCGACGGAATCAAACCAAGGCCATAGACGTGGAGAGGACCTCAAAACTGAGGTCACCATGAGAGCAGGGCATGAAGGGCTACAGACTTTGAGATTTTTTTTTTAAATGATGGGCGATGAGATTAAGAATAATAAGGATGATGCTACGGATTTCCATTCCGGACTGAGACTGCATAACAGGAATGTACTGTACGCTTATTTTCATAATATATCCGGGCCTCAACCAGCCGAGAGATACAGACACCTGCAGTGTTGGTCAGAAAATTTGAGCAATACTTTCAGAGATGCATCCATTTAGTAGACAAAATTCAATTGTGTGGTCCCAGTCTTCCTAACCGAGCCCGTAGCATACTCAATTCTGGGTAGTAGCCGGTCGGGGCAGAAAAGTCCCAAATGGCTCTGATGGGAATCGAACCCACGACCTCCCAGCCTGGAGCCGCGACGCTAACCACTTCGCCACGGCGGCTGGTCTGACACACCATTTGCCAACTAGTCAGCCAATACTCGAATTTCATGTCTTATTTCATATGCTGATGATGTCCTGCTTTAGTCGACAATATAGTCAGGGATACAAAGTCAACTGGACCAATTACATGATTATTGCCCGCTGTTGGGGCTTGACGTCCATAGAAATAAAACGAAAGTCGTCAAATTTACAAAAACTGACCCAAACTTACGGCTACTCTTCTCCGGTAGAGAAGACAACTTTGAAACGGTAGATGTATACAGATATTTAGGCGGTTTTTTCCCATAAAACTGGAAAATTTCAACAGGACGAAGAACATTTAGGTAAACAAGGAAGTAAAGCAGCACAGGCCCTAAATCGTAGCGTACAAAGGAAAGAGGTCAAGGCAGAGTTGATGGTACAGTACTTTGACACTTTAGTCCCTCCGATCATTGGCTGCGGTGCATATTTATTGTTTGCATTGATTACACCAGTGACAAACAATTCAGTGACATCTATAGTGTCTGAACAGTTCAAAGTCTACCTTGTTTCAAAATGCCTTGCAGGGAATGTGTACATCAAATGCTGCGAGAGCTGTTAGGAGTAAACGAAAGGTTAATGATAATGTAGAATGGTAGAAGTAAGCGGATATACTATTTCTCCAAACACAGTGGTAAGGTAATTCCACTTTTGATACACATGGCAATAGTATACGGAGATAGTTATCTGAGGCAAGTTTAGGCTCATATTCCGGGGGCCGGAATAGCTCAGTTGGTAGAGCGCCTGACTCGTAATCTTGGTGATCCTGTGGTTGCGGGTTCGAACCTCCGCCGGGGCGTTTCGGTACAGGGGGATTTTTCCCTCGGAGTTAACATTGGTTCGGACTCCATTTCCCATACAGTCCTTCAAATGAGACTACAAACCGAGGTTCCGTGTGTGAACGCATGCATAACATCTTGCACACACGTAAAATCCCATCACCAGCTTTCGGAAGAGTAGGCCAGTTTGGCCGTTGGTATGAATGACACGTTACACATAGCATGCACCCTGCGTGAGAAATGGAAAGAACGAAGGAAGTAAGGAAAATGAGTGATCGATATTGGACGATGCTGAATGGATGACACGGGAAACGACTGAATGAAGCGCCAGCTGGCAGCTCTTCAGTCGGCACTACCCAGGTAGGCAGCCCGTTGTGAAAACGAGTGTGGATTGTAAAGCGCTTAGAGCCTGGTCTCTAGCCGAGAATAGGCGCTATATAAGTATTCATTATTATTATTATTATTATTATATGTTGCTGGCTGATTTTTGTAAGAGATTAATTTTGAGAAAACTGTGCTCTCCAATATTAGATTCATGTATGGAAACCCGAAGCACATTTAGCACACTGCGGTTTAAATATGCTGTATTGAGCCAATTATAAGAGTAAAACTTATAGCTCTGGCGTAAGACCAAAATGATTAACAATCATATCCTGCAACAGTACCTAATAGATTGCATGAACTTCAAACACAGATCAGCGTTATGTTGGCTACGACTGAGAGCTCTGAACATGGAAATAGAGAAAGGATGTTACTGCAATTTAGCAGCAAACGACAGGGCATACAAATTCTATGATATGCAAGAGAATGAATTATATTTCCTTCGTGCGTGTTCTATACGCGATGGATTGAGATCACGCTTCCATTTTCCATGTAGGCCTATATATGCATTCCCGATTTTCAAATCCCGAAAAAAAAACCTACGCATTAAACTTCAAGATTTGTTGTTATTGGAACATGGTCGAGTTAAAGTTGCCAAATATATATTTGATTCCTCTAAATATAAGTAATTAACACATGTCTTCTTGTACACGTTTACAAACCATAAAACAAAATGTAGGTTACTATGCCTTGACTTTTTTTTCGGGTTTGATATATGAATTTTTGTGTCTATAGTTTCGTTGATGGGTTTTATGACACACACTTCTGACTGAGTATGAATCCCCCCCCCCCTCTCTCTCTCTCTCTCTCTCACACACACACACACACACACACACACACACACACACACACACACACACACACACACTCACTTTACAATACTTAAAGGGGTCCTCACCCATAAATAGCATGTTTGGGTTGTTCACAAGTATGATCGGGCGTGTTTCGATGTACGTGTTACTTTTCTTCTGGAACTCACTGCTATCCGTGTTTCGGGTCGTGCAAGTAGCCAAATCGTGACTCGCCACGGAGATTGCCGAGCACAGTATGGAAAGAGACGAGAGTCGGGGATTCCGCAAGTGACGTATAAATGCCAACACCTCGAGGCGACAATGGCAGATGCTCCCACATTTTACTTGAGATAATAATCAGGGTTCCCAATCTGATTAAGATTTTAAAGGGTTTCTTCACTCTATGTTTGCAGTTTGTTTGTCTGAGTTTTGTTTAACGTCCACGCCCAAATCAAGGATATGCAGACGGTTGGATCGTCTTAACCTGACACCAGTGGGTCAGGATGGATATCAGGGGTAAACTATGGTCATTTTAACAAGAAAAATTCCACACGAAAATTTCCAAGACCAGCCCGGGGTCGAACACCCGACATTTCGGTCATGAGTCCAGCGCCTTATCCACTACGCTGACAGTGGCCTCCGTGTTTGCAGTTTTAAGAGGGTGTTTCAGGTAGACATTTTACAGTTTGACCATATTATGTACATGTACACATATACGCACGACACAGACAGTACATGATATACACATGCACATGCATACATCTGTTCACACACACACACACACACACACACACACACACACACACACACACACACACACACACACACACATTACCGTAGTATGTAAATAACTTTAAAATGATTATGTGATAAACCACATTGTTTAGTTGTTTAGATCTATCAGATAATGCCTTTTCCTTTGAACAGGAGTTTGTCAGCTACTGCATCATCACACTTATTCTCTTCTCAGCTGTAGAAATTTTTTCAATAGCTGTTCACTTTCAGCCCCCCCCCCCCCCCCCCCTCCACCCCCCTTTTTTTACATTCCTCATTTTCAATCTCACTCTCTCCACTTAAATTCTGAAGACCCACAATGACAATTAGAATCTGAGGGGTCTTTTACAATATATTGCAGTCAAAGATTCTGGCTGTTATTTTTAAAAATGATGCGACGTGCCGTACATCAGATCTAAGCTGCAGATAATTGTGTTTTTATACAGTCCTAATGTTCTTCAAGTAAGACAAAACACCTAAAACTAGCTCTAAAGAGAAGTACACATAACGACGACAATCCATGGCAGGTATCCAGTCCAGAAGCCCCTCCGCGTCCTCCTATGACGACTTCAACTCTCACGTAAACATACGACAATTCTAAATTACATCACATCCCCCTTTCTTTATCAAAATGATCATTCCATTTGTTTGTCCCTGGGAGTATTGTGTGTGTATGTTTCCATGCATGGGTGTTATCACACAGATCTATTTCCAGGCACTTTGAAGTTTTCACCTAGCGCCCTTTTAACATTCTTTTCACATGTCAAGGCGCTTTGGAGCTTTCACACGTCTACCAGATCTAGTATAAACTTGTCCACTCTTGGATCCTGAAGCTGGGTTATTGTTGTTGACTGTCTCAGGTGTCACAGTCTGAGTAATCACAACATCGGCAGGAACTGATTCAGGAGCAGAGTCCATCTGGTCATCATGATTCTGGCTTTCTTCTTGTTCTGGTTCAGTAACTGCAGGCAATGTCGTTGACAGCTTCTTTGGGGTCGATTTCGGACTTGTATCACCTGAGAACCTCCGATTCAGGTGTCGCCGGTTTCTTCTCTGGATACCTGTAGGCGTCTGTACCTCAAATGACCTGGGGGCAACAGGTTTGACAACAACAGCCTCAGTCTCTGATGGATGTTTGACCCACACACGATCTCCTGAGGATAACGTTGACAGAGGCTTGGCCTTGTGACTTCGGTCAAAGTTTCTCTTCATGTTCTCCTTTTGTTTTTCTTCTGCTTGTTTCATCTGAGGAAATCGTGGCCAGTCTGGGACTAGAAGATCTGAGATGACAGGAACTTTGGTTCTTAGTCTTCTTCCCATCAACATCTCTGCTGGACTGAAACCGGATTGCAGTGGAGTAGCTCGGTAATTCATCATAGCTACATATGGGTCATCTGCTTTCTGCAACAGGTTTTTAACAGTCTGAACTGCCCTTTCTGCTTCCCCATTGCTTTGCGGAAAATGAGGGCTGCTTTTCTCATGAACGAATCCAAAATCCCTGGCAAATTTTGAAAACACATGGGAGGAGAACTGGGGTCCATTGTCTGACTTGACAATCTCTGGCACTCCATGTCTGGCAAATATGCTTTTGAGATGATCAATGACCGATTCCGAAGAAGTGGATGAGTGAAGATATGCAACCTCAATGAATTTCGAAAAATAGTCAATGACCAACAGATAAGATTTGCCACGCCAGTCAAACAAATCAACGCCAAGTTTTTGCCATGGAAAATCTGGGACTGCAGAGGGGATGAGAGGCTCTGATCTGTTTTTCCTTTCCCTCTCACATGTCGCACAGTTTTCCACAAGACTCTTGATTCTCTTGCTAAGTCCAGGCCACCACACCGAAGCTTTAGCAAGTGCTCTGCATTTCACAATGCCTTGATGGCCTCCATGAATGCAGTTTAAAATGTCCAACCTAGAGTCTTCAGGAATGACTATTCTGGAACGAAACACCAAAAGTCCATCATGCACAGTGAGATCCTCCCTCACTTTGAAGTACAATCTCAGTTCTCCCTGAAGAGTATCTCTTTCTGGCCACCCCTCTCTACAGTACTTTGCCACAGTACTGCATACAGGATCACTAGCTTGCTTTACCTTCAGTTCAGCCAAACGTTGTGGTGTTGCTGGAAGAGCATCTATGACTGACTGAACAAAAAGTGCTGTTTTAGCTTCCATGTCCAGATCACTCGCTTCAGGAGTCCCTACTGGAGCTCTGGACAGTGCGTCAGCAGTAGTCAAGTTCTTCCCTGCAGTGTAGATCACCTGGTATGAAAATCGCATGAGGCGCATACGAAAGCGTTGTATTCTTGCAGACAATTCATCCAGGCCCTTTGTTTTGAGGAGTGCCAATAAAGGTCGGTGATCTGTTTCGATGATGAAAGAAGGCAGACCCAGCAGGAATTCTGCAAACTTTTCACATGCCCAAATGGATGCCAGGGCCTCTTTTTCCACCTGTGCATAACGCTGTTCAGTTGGAGTCATGGATCTGGATGCATAGAAAACTGGTCTCCATGTTCCTATCTTCTCCTGAAGAAGGACAGCTCCCAGTCCATACGACGAAGCGTCGGCTGACACTTTCGTAGGCAACTCAGGACTGTAGTGAGCAAGTACAGGGGGAGACTTCAGTTGCTGTTTCAGTTGGGAGAAAGCCTTCTCCTGTACTTCAGTCCATGTCCACTGAATATCCTTTTTCAACAGTTCACGTAGAGGTCTTGTGTGATCAGCCAAATCTGGTGAAAATTTTCTCACATAATTCACCATGCCCATGAAACGCCTCAGCTCCGTTACATTGTTTGGACGGGGAAAATTCTGGATAGCTTCAGTTTTCGCTGGATCCATTTGTATCCCATCAGCAGAGATAATGTGTCCCAAGAATTTGATTTTACGCTCATTGAAGGCACATTTGTCGTTCAAGGTAACACCTGCATTTTCCATTCTGTTCAAAACTTCCTCTAAGCGTTGATCATGTTCTTTCTGGGTACGACCTGAGATGAGAACATCATCAATGTCACAGATCACTCCTGGAATGCCAGATAACAGTTGTGACATAATTCTGTGAAAAATTTCTGGGCCAGAGGAAATTCCGAATGGTAGTCTTTTGAAACAGAAGCGTCCAAACTGAGTTATGAATGTAGTCAGTTTCTTGAGAATCTGGGTCTAGTGGCACTTGATAAAACCCACTGTTGCAGTCCAGTTTTGAGAAGTAGGATGCTCCTTCTAGCTGGGCTAACAGCTGATCCGTGGAAGGGAGAGGAAAATTTTCCCTCCGTACACTTTCATTTAGTTTTGTCAAGTCCACACACAGACGAACTGCATCATTTCTTTCCTTGGGCACAACCACAATCGGAGCACACCAATCTGTTGGTGTTGTCACAGGCCTAATCACATCTAAGTCCTGTAAACGCTTAAGTTCTACTTCCACCTTCTTCTGTAGAGGGAGAGGGATACGTCGAGGAGCACAGACTGCAAAAGGCGCCGCATTTTCTTTCAGCCTAATGGTGTACGTCTCCTTCATTTTTCCCAGTCCCTGGAATAGCTTTGGATATGACTTTTGGAAATGTGCAGAGTCACTAACTGCGTTCACTCTTTTCACAAGATTGAGTGCTTCAATAGCTGGCCTACCAAGCAGAGGATCTTCTAACTTGTCCACCACATAAATATCCTGCACTGAAGTTTCTCCCTTAACAGTCAGTTCAGCGCTGAACTTCCCAAGAACTTGAAGTTCAACTCGACCAGGACCAAACAACTTTTTGAATGGTTCATGAAGTGGATATTTATGTTTGGGCACCAGAGCTTTGGGAACGACTGTCACGTCTGCTCCAGTGTCCATTCTGAAAAGAATCTTCTCCTTTTCTAATCCAACCTGCACATGCCAGTCATCCGTCTGTCTCTCTGCCTGTGAAACAGCTCCAAGAAACACTTCTTCCTCTTGAAGTTGATTTACTGAACCTCCAGACTGCTTTGGTTTTCTGTTTACTACCTTGAAACACATCACAGCATAATGTCCCTTTTTAGAACACTTCCTGCAGACAGCAAACTTAGCCGGGCAAGAATCACTCTTTTCATGCCCTTTTCCACATCTTCCACACCTCTTTTCTACCTTATGATTTTGTGTGTATGTGAAATTTTGTTTCTTTTGCTGCAAAGCAGCAACCGTCGCCTGACCTGCCATCACTCTGGCTTGATGATGTGAAGACTCATGAGCTCTGCACACATCCAAACATGATTTCAGTGTCAGCTGCTTATTTTCCAACAGTTTCTGTCTTACTGCCTCATCTCGAACTCCCACCACTATGCGGTCTCTCAGCATGCGGTCCTCCAAGTTCTGTCCAAAATTACAAGTTTTTGCTAACTTGCGCAAGGCAGTGACATAAGCATCAATGCTTTCACCCTCTTCTTGACATCTTTTATTAAACATAAAAGTTTCATAGATTTCATTGGTTTCACCAACACAAAAATCCTGGAACTTCGCCAATACGACATCAATGTCCCCTTTGTCCTCTCCTTCAGCGAAAGGAAGACCCTCGTATGCCTCAAAAGCATCTTCGCCAATGCATGCTAGCAAGACTGCACCCCTATACTGCTTAGATTCAGCACTGAGACGTGACGCAACTTCGTAATTGTCCCACTGTCTTCTGAACTTTCTCCACGCAGATTCTAAATTCCGAGAATGCATGTCTAGCTTGTTCGGGACGGGTATATTAGCACGAAAAGCCTGACCGAACGGTGCCGCTTGGTTTCGATCTAGATCTTCTGCCATGTTTGTTTACATTCGTTATTTCTCTAACGACCATCAACTTTCGGAACCCGTGATCTACAAAATGTAAACCCCGTAATTAAGCAATTAAACAGTGTTGGTTCGTAATCCTTTCTTTCCTTTTCTAAAGAAAAAAAAATTCAACCATAGACACCATCAGAAGAAAAGTTGACGGAAAAATCCCACTTCTGACACCAAATTGTGTTTTTATACAGTCCTAATGTTCTTCAAGTAAGACAAAACACCTAAAACTAGTTCTGAAGAGAAGTACACATAACGACGACAATCCATGGCAGGTATCCAGTCCAGAAGCCCCTCCGCGTCCTCCTATGACGACTTCAACTCTCACGTAAACATACGACAATTCTAAATTACATCACACAGATCTAAGCTCATTATTCTCTTACTCACCAGGGCAGTTTATAGCATACAGACATGCCACACCTGCATATATCTTAAAATGCACACTAAGTCACCATCCTGTATCCAAATACTGATGAAAAATTCACTTACTAAAGCATATGGTTGTTGGGCGGAAACTTGAACTTGCAGGGGTGCCTGATGTTCAGCAATGTCCTGAAAAATAAAGACCCAAACTATTATTCACTGGAGTCCAACAAGCTGTTATTTGTGGACATGGACACTTTCTTGTTAATAAGAATTGTAACTTCAGTTTTGTTGGAAACAGCAACAGCAGGGGAAAAAAATTAATCACAAACATGCAACAGTTTCAGCGACAGCAGGCAGTGTGACTGACTGACTGTCACTATGACTCTGGCATGTGTGACTGAAAGTAACAATGTATGTTTCAGTTTGATGCCAACACTCTACAAAAACCAACAACTATCTTTACAACCAACCATGCACTGAGAATGGAATGAAACTCAAAAAGATCAACTACTCATTCCACAAACCTTACCTTCTTTACGTCTCTGAGTTTGGCTCTCTTGCTCCTAACAGAATCCGTGTCACTTTTGCGTTTGAGGCTTGCACTTACAGCTGGCGAATGAACAGAGAGTGCTTTAATACATTTTGCTGTTATAATAGTTGGCACAGCATCCTCTTTCAGCTGTCTTCGGACCCGAATTCCAGCCTCCACCTTTACCTTCCAGGTGTGTTGGTCTTGGAAACTGCTCTTCAAAGTGACGACAGCAACTGCCATCATAAGTGTCCCGAAGAACAAAATCTTTCCTCGTTGTGGTGACAAAATTTATCCACAATAGCCTAAACTGGCTGGAAGCACCTGGAAAAGCATGAACGCTTACTCTTTGCTTATTTCCTGATGAAATTCCGCAGCCAGGCACAGCACACATTCGCCCCATCTCACTTCAGCCGAACACGAAGAGCGACTTGGCTTTTCGCAATACGACCACATACCAAAACCGTCTATTTGGTCAAAATAGATTTGTAAAAATGGGTGAGAACCCCTTTAATTAGTGATTCTATTTTCAAGGCCGTGGATGATTACTATGTCATTAATACAGATGTAGATACAGTGCATTCTGCAGGAGAAATATACTAAAATGTATCTAAAAACAAAACGACAAAGAGACCTGGTTCAGCAATTTCTTGTCTTGACATACACGTCTCATTTTAATCAAACAGACTTTGTGGCAACTGGGAGTGAAGCTTGACAGAAGGCTTGCCCGCTTGCCAGCATGAGCAGTGGAGGCAGCAGATCAACCAGCTAAAGTTGCTGTGACGGGGGACGTGCCAATGGAGGCAGCAGATCAACCAGCTAAAGTTGCTGTGACGGGGAACGTGCCGACACTAAGTGAGGAACTGACATGAAGATATCACCCACGTGTTCTCGGGGTTTGCCATAGCCCACATGGAGTAGGCCTCCAACGTCTGGTCAACAGCTGCCCGACAACACACAAACCGTCTATCCAAAGTACACACTACTACCCTGAGAGTGATAACTGCAGGCATAAAGCCATGACAATAGATGAGAGGCAAATACAACTGCAGATTATGTCTCTAAGCTTCCTTTCTTATGAACGTTTTCTTTTCTCAAATTAACGAGTGTTGGACTGCCTCGGTTTGCCTTCTTTCTCTTGCACTGGTTCGTTGTTTCTTGACCAGTGTTGCGTTTTACGTTCCCTTATTCTAGAATTGCACTCTTATCTTCCATCTTGCAATTGTCCTAACTTCCACCTGTTACGTTTTCTTGTCTTTCCTTCCTTTGCATTGTCATGCTATTCCTGTCGTTGAATTGTCTTGCTATTCCTGTCGTTGAATTGTCTTGCTATTCCTGTCGTTGCATTGTCTTGCTAATCCTGTCGTTGCATTGTCTTGCTAATCCTGTCGTTGCATTGTCTTGCTATTCCTGTCGTTGCATTGTCTTGCTATTCCTGTCGTTGCATTGTCTTGCTATTCCTGTCGTTGAATTGTCTTGCTATTCCTGTCGTTGAATTGTCTTGCTATTCCTGTCGTTCAATTGTCTTGCTATTCCTGTCGTTGCATTGTCTTGCTATTCTTGTCGTTGAATTGTCTTGCTATTCCTGTCGTTATATTGTCTTGCTATTCCTGTCGTTGCATTGTCTTGCTAATCCTGTCGTTGCATTGTCTTGCTAATCCTGTCGTTGCATTGTCTTGCTATTCCTGTCGTTGCATTGTCTTGCTAATCCTGTCGTTGCATTGTCTTGCTATTCCTGTCGTTGCATTGTCTTGCTATTCCTGTCGTTGCATTGTCTTGCTAATCCTGTTGTAAGACATATGCGGACAGGGACGGCAATGAAACATCGCCCAGTTCACGGGAATCGCGTAACACACCCAACAAGAGGGCGCGGCCGCCTTACCGACAAGGCGGGGTGACAGGGAAGGGGCGGGGAGGGGGGGGGGTGACGGTTCCCTGTAGTGGTGAGGGAGTGTCGAAAATACGAGCACGGCTCTCACGTAAAACACGACACCATCAGGTAGGCAGAGGGCAAGTGGGGTTGACGACCGTTGCTACTACAGTTAGGTCAAAATTCTCTACCACATTGTCGTCAGCGTCTGTGCGTCTGAATGTGGTGTCCGCTTGGAAGTAAGAAGGTCAGACGAAGGGGAGGGGGTAAGGAGAGAAAAGTAGGCATTGAAAATGACTTAATCTGATAACCCCAATTGCAGTTTGTCACACACACACACACACACACATACACACATACAGAAAGAGAGAGAGGGGATGGTGAGGGCTGTCAATTGTCACGTCACAATTGCATTGTCTTGCCCTTCCTTTCTGTAGGTTGTCCTGTCCGTCTTTTCTGTGCGTTGCCTTGTCCTCCATGTCATCACACTGTCTTTTTCTTCTTCACCATGTTTTGTTTCAGCCTTCCTGTCATCATGTGGTCTTTCCCTTCTTTTCAGTGCATTGTCTTTCCTGTCAAGGTACTCTTTCCGTTCCTGTCATTAATGATCTCGTTCTTCCTTCCTTTCATTGCATTGTCTTGCCCTTTTCATTGCATTGTCTTGCCCTTTTCATTGCATTGTCTTGCCCTTTTCATTAAATTGTCTTGTACTTTCGTTTCTTTCATTGCCTTGTCCTTCCTGTCATTGTCCTCTTGTCAGTCCAGGCATTGTCTTGTCGTGTCCTTTTTGTCATCACATTGTTTGGCCCTCCCTTTCATTGCATTGTCATGTCGTTCTTGTCATTACATTGTTTGGCCCTCCCTTTAATTGCATTGTCATGTCATTCTTGTCATGACATTGTTTGGCCCTCCCTTTCATTGCATTGTCATGTTCTTGTCATGACATTGTTTGGCCATCCCTTTCATTGCATTGTCATGTTCTTGTCATGACATTGTTTGGCCATCCCTTTCATTGCATTGTCATGTCCTTCTTGTCATGACATTGTTTGGCCATCCCTTTCATTGCATTGTCATGTTCTTGTCATTACATTGTTTGGCTCTCCCTTTCATTGCATTGCCATGTCCTTCTTGTCATTACATTGTTTGGCCCTCCCTTTCATTGCATTGCCATGTCCTTCTTGTTATTACATTGTTTGGCTCTCCCTTTAATTGCATTGTCATGTCGTTCTTGTCATTACATTGTTTGGCCCTCCCTTTCATTGCATTGCCATGTCCTTCTTGTTATTACATTGTTTGTTCCTCTTCTTCCTATCACTACATTATCTGGTTCTTCCTGTCATTGCATTATCTGGTTCTTTCTGTCACTGCATTATCTGGTTCTTTCTGTCATTGCATAATCTGATTCTTCCTGTCACTGCATTATCTGGTTCTTCCTATCACTGCATTATCTGGTTCTTCCTATCATTGCATAATCTGTTTTTCCCTGTCACTGCATTATCTGGTTCTTCCAATCACTGCATTATCTGGTTCTTCCTGTCACTACATTATCTGGTTCTTCCTATCACTACATTATCTGGTTCTTCCTGTCACTGCATTATCTGGTTCTTCCTATCACTGCATTATCTGGTTCTTCCTGTCATTGCATAATCTGTTTTTTTTCCTGTCACTGCATTATCTGGTTCTTCCTATCACTGCATTATCTGGTTCTTCCTGTCACTGCATTATCTGGTTCTTCCTATCACTACATTATCTGGTTCTTCCTATCACTACATTATCTGGTTCTTCCTATCACTACATTATCTGGTTCTTCCTGTCATTGCATTATCTGGTTCTTTCTGTCATTGCATTATCTGGTTCTTCCTGTCACTGCATTATCTGGTTCTTCCTGTCATTGCATTATCTGGTTCTTCCTATCACTACATTATCTGGTTCTTCCTGTCATTGCATTATCTGGTTCTTCCTATCACTACATTATCTGGTTCTTCCTGTCACTGCATTATCTGGTTCTTCCTATCACTACATTATCTGGTTCTTCCTGTCACTACATTATCTGGTTCTTCCTGTCACTACTGGTTCTTCCTGTCACTGCATTATCTTGGTCTTCCTGTCACTGCATTATCTGGCTCTGTCTGTCACTACATTATCTGGTTCTTTCTGTCATTGCATTATCTGGGTCTTCCTGTCATTGCATTATCTGGTTCTTCCTGACATACATTATCTGGTTCTTCCTGTCACTGCATTATCTAGTTCTGTCTGTCATTGCATTATCTGGTTCTTCCTGTCATTGCATTATCTGATTCTTCCTGTCATTGCATTATCTGGTTCTTCCTATCACTACATTATCTGGTTCTTCCTGTCATTGCATTATCTGGTTCTTCCTGTCATTGCATTATCTGATTCTTCCTGTCATTGCATTATCTGGTTCTTCCTATCACTACATTATCTGATTCTTCCTGTCATTGCATTATCTGGTTCTTCCTATCACTACATTATCTGGTTCTTCCTGTCATTGCATTATCTGGTTCTTTCTGTCATTGCATTATCTGGTTCTTCCTGTCATTGCATTATCTGGTTCTTTCTGTCATTGCATTATCTGGTTCTTTGCATTATCTGGTTCTTCCTGTCATTGCATTATCTGATTCTTCCTGTCATTGCATTATCTGGTTCTTTCTGTCATTGCATTATCTGATTCTTCCTGTCATTGCATTATCTGGTTCTTCCTGTCATTGCATTATCTGGTTCTTCCTGTCATTGCATTATCTGGTTCTTCCTATCACTACATTATCTGGTTCTTCCTGTCATTGCATTATCTGGTTCTTTCTGTCATTGCATTATCTGGTTCTTCCTGTCATTGCATTATCTGGTTCTTCCTGTCATTGCATTATCTGGTTCTTCCTGTCATTGCATTATCTGGTTCTTTCTGTCATTGCATTATCTGGTTCTTTCTGTCATTGCATTATCTGGTTCTTCCTGTCATTGCATTATCTGGTTCTTCCTGTCATTGCATTATCTGGCTCTTCCTATCACTACATTATCTGGTTCTTCCTGTCACTACATTATCTGGTTCTTCCTGTCATTGCATTATCTGGTTCTTCCTGTCATTGCATTATCTGGTTCTTTCTGTCATTGCATTATCTGGTTCTTCCTGTCATTGCATTATCTGGTTCTTCCTGTCATTGCATTATCTGATTCTTTCTGTCATTGCATTATCTGATTCTTCCTGTCACTGCATTATCTGGTTCTTCCTGTCATTGCATTATCTGGTTCTTTCTGTCATTGCATTAGCTGGTTCTTCCTGTCATTGCATTAGCTGGTTCTTCCTGTCATTGCATTATCTGGTTCTTTCTGTCATTGCATTATCTGGTTCTTCCTGTCATTGCATTATCTGGTTCTTTCTGTCATTGCATTATCTGGTTCTTTCTATCACTACATTATCTGGTTCTTTCTGTCATTGCATTATCTGGTTCTTCCTGTCATTGCATTATCTGGTTCTTCCTGTCATTGCATTATCTGGTTCTTCCTATCACTACATTATCTGGTTCTTTCTGTCATTGGATGGTTTTCACCTGCACTCTATTGCATTGTCTTGTCCATTTTGTCATTGCATTGTCTTGTCCATTTTGTCATTGCATTGTCTTGTCCATTTTGTCATTGCATTGTCTTGTCCATTTTGTCATTGCATTGTCTTGTCCATTTTGTCATTGCATCGTCTTGTCCATTTTGTTATTGCATTGTCTTGTCCATTTTGTTATTGCATTGCCTTGTCCATGTTGTCATTGCATTGTCTTGTCCATTTTGTCATTGCATTGCCTTGTCCATTTTGTTATTGCATTGCCTTGTCCATGTTGTCATTGCATTGTCTTGTCCATTTTGTCATTGCATTGCCTTGTCCATTTTGTTATTGCATTGCCTTGTCCATGTTGTCATTGCATTGTCTTGTCCATTTTGTCATTGCATTGCCTTGTCCATTTTGTTATTGCATTGCCTTGTCCATGTTGTCATTGCATTGCCTTGTCCATTTTGTCATTGCATTGCCTTGTCCATTTTGTCATTGCATTGTCTTGTCCATTTTGTCATTGCATTGTCTTGTCCATGTTGTCATTGCATTGTCTTGTCCATTTTGTCATTGGATTTTCTTGTCCATTTTGTCATTGCATCGTCTTGTCCATGTTGTCATTGCATTGTCTTGCCCATTTTGTCATTGGATTTTCTTGTCCATTTTGTCATTGCATCGTCTTGTCCATTTTGTCATTGCATTGTCTTGTCCATTTTGTTATTGCATTGCCTTGTCCATTTTGTCATTGCATTGTCTTGTCCATTTTGTCATTGCATTTCTGGTGTTTCTTTCATCGCGTGGACGACTCGATTTCATTATAAAGTCTTGCTATTTTGTTTGATTGCTTTGCGTTTTACCTTGGTAAACTTTGCCTTTGTTGTATTTGATGTCCTCTTGTCAGCCTTCTTTCTGCATTGTTGTGCCTCTCCTGGCATTGGATTGATTATACATTCCTCATCTTTACTATTATTGAACTGCTGTCTCTCCCTTACATTTTGTGTCTCATTCTAGCTCTCATTGCATCACGTTGATTATTCCGTTCTTCTGATCATTACTGAACTGCTGGCTCTCCACTACATGATATCGTCTTATTCCTGCTCTTCTTCCATCGCACTGATTACACTGATTACTCTGATTACACTGATCACGCCTACTTCGTCCTGCCGGCCACTGCATTATTTTGTTTGCGTTGCATTGTCTCACCTCATCCTTTCTCACATTGTTTGTATTCAATCTGTACTTGCATGTGGAGGGAGAGAGGAAAGAGACAACATTAATCATATAGACCACACCTAGGGAGGGACGGAGACAACACGGCCTCTTCGCTGTGGTCACACAGTGTGACTGATGGCAGCAGAGCAACATATCAGTCACACGCCGTGTCTTCGACCTCACAGGTGCGAGCGTTGTGCTGGCTGGCGCTACACTAGGCACGTTGGGTCACCTCTCCTGAAACACACAATGACTAGGTAGACAGCGGGTTCGTTAGAGTCATGTGAATGTAGGTGGAAGTGGTGATGAAGATGATGTAGAAGATGCCAGCGCCAGCAGCTGTCTATGTCTTCTGTATTTTGAGTCTCCCGTGTTCCCTTCTGAACAAAGCGTGGAAGAAACAATGAATATGCACCAAAACATAGTCATATATATATATATATATATACATATATATATATATATATATATATATATATTCCAAGGATAAGTACCGCACCGTTCCAGCAACTTACAGAGCAGCTTGGTGTTGCAATGACTGCAAGAAATATTGAATTATAAACAAAGCTTGCTCTTATGTCTTAGATTGAAGAAATAGGGGGAGATACGCATTCATATCTGCAGTGGTAGATGATTCCGCCTAACTAACAGTATGTGCTTGAGTGGGTGAATGGGAAAATAAAATAAATGCTTCTCAAAATGAGCCTTCAGCAAGCTTATATTCTCTTAATGCTGAACAATTAAGTAGTGGGGGAAAACAAGTGCAGGCTAACAATTCTTCAGTCGTTATAGTAATGACTTGGCAAGATTTGAACTTAAAAAAAAAAAAATAATAATAATAATGATAATATTGAAGATGAAGAAAATGGGGGGAATATATTATAAATATGAGAAGCCCTTCACTAGCTGCCTGAGGGAACCATCGTAATCCCTCTCAAACGCACATTTATTTGTATTGCATGCTCCTAGGCCTTTCGTCCGCTGGATCGGACTCATCAGGGAGACACGGCTGATTGTGGCTGTGCTCTTGGTGTCAAATAGAGACACACCACAGTCCATAATTCTGTGGTGTTCTCACCACCAAGGGTTCGAAAAAAGAATCCAACAGTAGCCTCAAAGCAGCCAGTGAAGGGTAATAAATGGAACAAAACAAACGTGTAGAGAGGAGAAAAGTTGCTGAAAAACTAAAAAGCATTATTCAAACAGTATAAAATGTAGGGGACAATCTTTGAGCCTATGCTTGAAAATCCATTCAAGGATACAAGGGAGATCAAATGATATGGAACAGTCTGAGTGGTCAGCTCTGCTGTTCAATAACCCAATACATATATATATATATTGCTGAAGGTTCATTTTGAGAAGCATTTATTTTATCTTTCCCCATTCACCCACTCAAGCACATACTGTTAGTTAGGCAGAATCATCTACCACTGCAGATATGAATGCTTATCTCCCCCTATTTCTTCAATCTAAGACATAAGAGCAAGCTTTGTTTATAATTCAATATTTCTTGCAGTCATTGCAACACCAAGCTGCTCTGTAAGTTGCTGGAACGGTGCCCGGTACTTATCCTTGGAATTTATTAGTTTGTTGTATATATATATATATATTATATATAGAGAGAGAGAGAGAGAGAGAGAGAGAGAGAGAGAGGAGAGAGAGAGAGAGAGAGAGAGAGAGGTAGATATATGATATCGACACACTCGAGAGGATATTAGAAAAAAAAATGCAAGTTAAAAAGTAGACAACATGACTTAAACTACATATAAAACCATGGCAAGCAACTCTCTCTCTCTCTCTCTCTCTCTCTCTCTCTCTCTCTCTCTCTCTCTCTCTCTCTGATGACTTTGTCATATAATCGTGATATATCATTATGCTCGGTCAAGTAAACGTGCGTGCACCTGGCTGTATGTGTGACATCGTCTGCTGTATGTGTGACATCGTCTGGTTGTATATGTGACATCGTCTGGCTGTATGTGTGACATCGTCTGCTGTATGTGTGACATCGTCTGGCTGTATGTGTGACATCGTCTAGCTGTATGTGTGACATCGTCTGGCTGTATGTGTGACATCGTCTGGATGCAAGTGTGACATCGTCTGGGTGCATGTGACATCGTCTGGCTGTATGTGTGACATCGTCTGGCTGTATGTGTGACATCGTCTGGCTGTATGTGTGACATCGTCTGGCTGTATGTGTGACAACGTCTGGCTGTATGTGTGACCTCGTCTGGGTGTATGTGTAGTATACTAGCTAAACAGTTGACATCTTAAAGGCGGATAAGACCAAGCCATGCGAAAAAAAGAAAAAATCGAGAAATGTGGGCGAGGCATAAGGACAAGAAAATAACCTCGGAGCCAGAGAAAAGCAGAACACTGCTTCAGACTCGAGCCCCTGCCATAACACAAGCTGACAGGTCCGCTGAAATCATGACCCTTTTTTGCTTGTTTGTCACGAACTCGCACCCAGTACTTTAGTGAACCTATTTCTTATACCGGGATGCTACCGCATCCTCTACACCCCGCACACTACATGCTTATGACGGGGTGCTACAGCCTCCTCTACAACCCGCACACTACATGCTTATGACGGGGTGCTACAGTCTCCTCTACAACCCGCACACTACATGCTTATGACGGGGTGCTACAGCCTCCTCTACAACCCGCACACTACATACTTATGACGGGGTGCTACAGCATCCTCTACACCCCGCAACACTACATGCTTATGACGGGGTGCTACAGCATCCTCTACACCCCGCACACTACATGCTTATGACGGGGTGCTACAGCATCCTCTACACCCCGCACACTACATACTTATGACGGGGTGCTACAGTCTCCTCTACACCCCGCACACTACATGCTTATGACGGGGTGCTACAGCATCCTCTACAACCTTTACACTCCATGCTTATGACGGGGTGCTACAGCATCCTCTACAACCTTTACACTACATACTTATGACGGGGTGCTACAGCCTCCTGTACACCCCGCACACTACATGCTTATGACAGGGTGCTACAGCATCCTCTACAACCTTTACACTACATACTTATGACGGGGTGCTACAGCCTCCTACACCTCGTATACTACATACTTATGACGGGGTGCTACAGCATCCTACACCCCGCACACTACATGCTTATGACGGGGTGCTACAGCATCCTCTACACCCCGCACACTACATGCTTATGACGGGGTGCTACAGCATCCTCTACACCCCTCACACTACATACTTATGACGGGGTGCTACAGCCTCCTGTACACCCGCACACTACATGCTTATAACGGGGTGCTACAGCATCCTCTACAACCTTTACACTACATGCTTATGACGGGGTGCTACAGCCTCCTGTACACCCCGCACACTACATGCTTAAGACGGGGGAGGAACTGTAATTGGGGGGATAGCATATGTGAAAATACGGAGCTTTATATTCCACGCCACTTCCGGTACGGGCCAGAAACGTAACGTATCCAACCCGTATTGCACATTCTCGCACGATTTCCTCACACCGTTCCGGTGTCGATAGGGGTGTGTCTATTTCCTAAACTCGAGTTTACACTTGACTTTATCTGTATGTACTTCAAAACAGCACAGTTCAGGTTTTAGGGAAAGTAACATTTGGGTTGTCTTTTCCTTAGCCTCGTGCGTGTGTTTCTGTCACTCAGTTGTAAACAGTTGCGTACAAGATTTCAAAGACGCCACCTATCGCAGTGTGAACACGTCAGTCTACGCTCGTTTT
>JAFLJL010000995.1:0-30000 GCA_018398815.1 Conus ventricosus
TGTTTTACATGTCATGAAATGGCTTTACTGTCATAACATTCTTACAGTCATGAACATGGAACACAGGTCATTACCATGGATTTACATGTCAGGGCTGTACAATTACCCCCATTTGCAAACGTGTGTGTGTGTGGTGTGTGTTGTGGTGTGTGGGGTGTGTGTGTGTGTTGTGTGTGTGACACCCCTCTCTCTCTCCTCTCTCTCTCTCTTCTCTCTCCCCTCTCTCCTCTCCCCTCTCTCTCTCTTTTCCAATGGGCGTTCATTTTATGGGCGTTCTTTTATGGGTTTTTTTTAAAGGTCACCGTTTACCACACACAACACACACACACACACACCACACACACATTCCTTCGACACCTGCACCCTACTCAGAAGAAAATACAGCGCACCGTGCCCCCTTCCGACCTCATTTATATTTCTCCTCCTCCATTCCTCTCCACTCCACCCCCCCCCCCCCCCCCCCAATTCCCCACCACCCCTAGTCATCCCATGCGGGCACAGCAGAAGGAGGAATGTGGGGGGGGAGATTTGCAGCGTGCAGGGTGGTAGAGTGCAGAGGTGGGCAGGTACACGGTACCCAGCCCTTTGCAGTGAGAGGTAGGCCCAAAACACGGAGTTGACTTACAGTGGGTAAGTGCAGAGGTGGGCAGGTACACGCGCCACTCAGCCCATAGCAGTGAGAGGCAGGCCCACAACACGGAGTTGACTTGACAGTGGGTAGAGTGCAGAGGGTGGGCAGGTACACGTGTACCCAGCCCATTGCAGTGGGAGCGGGCCCAAAAACAACACGGAGTTGACTTGACAGTGGGTAGAGTGCAGAGGTGGGCAGGTACACGTGTACCCAGCCCATTGCAGTGGGAGGCAGGCCCAAAACACGGATTTGGGACTTGGCACCCTGCACTCCACTCTGAAAAGCGCCCCGCTCTGATGCGGGGGTGGGAGGGGGGGAAAAAGGGGGAGGGGGAAGAGGTGGTGGAGGTGCAGTGAACTCTACTTTTATTTGCGTCTTTTTCCTACTCGGGGTTTTACTCTGTGTGTGTGTGTGTGTGTGTGTGTGTGTGTTGTGTGTGTGTGTGTGTGTGGGGGGGGGGGGGGGGGGGGGGGGGGGGGGGGGGGGGGGGGGGGGGTGGGGTGGGTTTGGGGCCGGGGTTTGGGGGGGGGTGGGGGGGGGGGCGGGGGGGGGGGGGGGGGTTTTTTTTGGGGGGGGGGGGGGGGGGATGGAGAGGAAACACGTTCGAGAATGGTATATCATTAATTTTAAGAGAACCCCCCTTTGAATTTTTTAAATAAATTCTGAAACTCATTTAAAGAATTTTTATTTCTGCCCCACTAACCTTTTTTTAGTTTGGATATTTTGCCCTGCGGATTAATTCGAACTCCCCCTTTCTTTAATTAAAATAAAAATTTTTTTTAACAAAAATTTTTCGTTTGCCAAAAATTCTTTTTTGCAAGGTGGGGGTTTTTTTTTGAAAAAATTTTTTTGGGGGCCCTTTATTTTTTTTTTTTCCCCTTTTTGGTTTTACCCCCCTTTTTTGGGGGGGTTTTTTTTTTTTTGGGGGGTTTACCCCCGGGCCGGGGGAAAAAAATTTTAAAAAAAATTTAAAAGGTAATGCCGGGTTTATTTTAGTGATTTCCTCCCTTTTGGGGAGCCCCCCTTGGGAATAAAAGCTTGTGAAGGCTCATTTTGAGAAGATTTATTTTTTTTTTTCCCATCCCCCACCAAGAATAAGTTTTTTTGGCAGAATCATCTGCCATGCAGGTATGAATGGTTCTCCCCTATTTCTTCAATCTAAGACAAAGAGCAAGCTTTTTTTATAATTAAAAATTCGGGGTTTTGCAACAAAATTCTCTGTCAGTGCGGAAACGGTGCTCTACTTAAACCTTTGGGAAATTTTTTATTTTTTTGTATTTTTTCCCTTTCGGATTCATTCCCAAAAACTGGCCCTCAGCTTGTGTCCCCAGAGGATATCTTTTTTATTTTCTACTTTTTACAAGAAAATGTAGCTTTTTTTCTTTATGATTTTTTTTGTTCTTAGATGGAACCTTTGGTTTTTTTTTTGAAAACTCAACAAACATACTACGGTATTGCACACCAGCCTTTTCTGGGATTGCATTCTTCTTAAAACTGAAAAGGCAGAGGAGTCAAATTAACACTTTCCTCGGTCACTGAGGAGAAACCACCAAGTTTCGAAATATCGGTATATGACCAGGAGTTATATGTTAGTGAGTTTCCCTCCCTATTGGAGGAGGTCTCTCCCCCTTGGAGAATATAAGCTTGCTGAAGGCTCATTTTGAGAAGCATTTATTTTATTTTTTCCCCATCCACCCACTCAAGCACATACTGTTAGTTAGGCAGAATCATCTGCCACTGCAGGTATGAATGCGTATCTCCCCCTATTTCTTCAATCTAAGACATAAGAGCAAGCTTTGTTTATAATTCAATATTTCTTGCAGTCATTGCAACACAAAGCTGCTCTGTCAGTTGCTGGAACGGTGCTCGGTACTTATCCTTGGAATTTATTAGTTTGTTATATATATATATATATATATATACTAATAAATTCCAAGGATAAGTACCGAGCACCATTCCAGCAACTTACAGAGCAGTTTGTGTTGCAATGACTGCAAGAAATATTCAGTTATAAACAAAGCTTGCTCTTATGTCTTAGATTGAAGAAATAGGGGGAGATAAGCATTCATATCTGCAGTGGTAGATAATTCCGCGTAACTAACAGTATGTGCTTGAGTGGGTGAATGGGGAATAATAAATGCCTCTCAAAATGAGCCTTCAGCAAGCTTATAGTCTCCCCACTCAAGCACATACTGTTAGTTAGGCGGAATTATCTATCACTGCAGATGTGAATGCTTATCTCTCCCTATTTCTTCAATCTTGGAATTAATTTATTGTAATTTAGTCCCTTGCGGATTCATTCTGAGAACTGGCCCTCAGCACTTGTGTCTTCAGAGGTTATCTTTTTTTTATATTTTCTACTTTTCACTAGAAAATGTTGCTTGTTTTGCTCTTTCATGATTTTCTTTTGCTTCTTTGGTTGGTTTTTTGAAAACTCAACAAACATACTACGGTATTACACACCAGCCTTTTTCTGAGATAGCATTCTTCTTAAAACCGAAAAGGCAGAGAAGGCAAGTTACCACTTTCCGCGGTCACTGAGGAGAAACAATCAGGTTTCGAAATATCGGTATCTGACTAGGAGTTATATGTTAGTGAATTTCCTCCATATTGGAGATTGTCTCCCCCTTGGAGACTATAAACTTGCTGAAGGCTCATTTTGAGAGCCATTTATTATACCCCATTCACCCACTCAAGCACATACTGTTAGTTAGTCGGAATTATCCACAACTGCAGATATGAATGCTTATCTCTCCCTATTTCTTCAATCTAAGACATAAGAGCAAGCTTTGTTTATATATATGTATATATATATATATATATATATATGTATATATATATACTCAGAGGCATAAAAAACGCGAAAAATAGAGACAGTGCACGATTGTTCACATTGTGAACAGGACGTAAGCAATGTCCCTTGGCACGTGCAACAATAGCAGTACGTGGTGTTTTGGCCGGTTGTAACCTCGTAACAGTGGGTGAATGTTGCCGGGTCAGCGTTTTTGGCATGAGGAGTGCATTTGCCATGTGGACTACCTACGCCACGTACATCAATGTGAATTGCAACTCAATGTGGCCCCTATTGTGGGGCTATAAATTTTCCCAAAACCCCCAAAAAGTTCAAATTATCCCTTCCAGCGGCGCCAACATAATGCCAAGACTTTCTCGTCAAGATCGTTGCATAGCAATGGGGCAACTGCAGGCCGTGGTTCCAATGAGGCAGGTCGCTATCGCATTCGGAGTCCACATTTCCACCGTCTATCGCCTTCTGGGCCGCTTTCAAGCCAGAAACACCACTGATGACAGACCGATGAGCGGCAGACCGAGGGTCATCACAGCAGCCCAAGACCGCCATCTTCTGCGTCAGCATCGACGGGAGCCTTACCAAACCGCTGCCAACACAGCCAGGAACACCGTCGGCAACCATGGCAGGCCAATCAGCAGCAGGACCGTGCGTCGCCGACTGAACACAGTTGGTCTCCAATGCAGGCGTCCAGCCCGGCGACCTATCCTGACACTCCAGCATCGCCAGAACAGTCTGCAGTAGGCACAGATCCACGTGCATTGGCGCCATCGGGACTGGTGCCGAGTCCTCTTCAGTGATGAAAGCCGGTTCTGCGTCGACCCAGGCGATGGCCGCATCCCGGGTCTGGAGAAGAGCGGGGAACCCTTCACGGATGCCAACATCACCGAAAGGGACCCATGGGGTGGTGAAAGCATCATGATCTGTGGGGCTATCGGCATGAATCGCCGTATTGGGCCAGTCATCTTCCAGGATGTGGGTACAGGACGTGGTAACAGGGTCACTGCTGTTCATTACATCGACCCAAGTTCTGAGGCCCCACATCCTGCCACATTTCCAGCGGCATCCACAGAACCTGTTTCAGCAGGACAACGCAAGATGCACACTGCCCGTGCTGCGCAGAACTTCCTGAGGCAGAACAACATCAATCTGCTGCCTCACCCAGCCCGTTCTCCCGACCTTAACCCAATAGAGCATTTCTGGGATGCCCTTCGGAGGCACTTGAACCAGCTCAACCCCAGACCCCAGACAGCAGCTTAGCTTGCTGTCGCTGTGGGCCAGGTGTGGTGGCAAGTCCCCAGAGGCAGACCAACACTCTGGTGCGCTCGATGTACCGCAGGTGCACAGCTGTGATCAATGCTCGAGGTGGTCACACCAGATACTGACATTCTGCTGTTAACACAGGGTCAAGGTCAAGTTCATGTGACCTTATTTTCTACCAGAATGAACTTTGAAAGGACACTTTTGCGGTGTTCGATTGCTTTTTCTCACTTTCTATTACCAGTTCAAAGGAATCGTTGGCCAAATTACATCAAAATTTCTATACAGTTTGTTTTCGCGTTTTTTATGCCTCTGAGTATATATATATATATATATATATATATATATATATATATATATATATATATATTATATATATATATATATATATATATATATATATATATATATATATATATATATATATATATATATATATATATTATATATATATATATATATATATTCTCTGGTCGGATCAGACTACCGTTGGTTGACAACCGTTTCCAAAGCAGTGCGCGGCAATTGTGTAAGAAGTGAGGGCGGCATCAGGTAGCACTGTTGTGTGGGAAGTGAGGGGCATCAGGTAGCACTGTTGTATGGGAAGTGAGGGGCATCAGGTAGCACTGTTGTGTGGGAAGTGAGGGCGGCATCAGGTAGCACTGTTGTGTGGGAAGTGAGGGCGGCATCAGGCAGGACTGTTGTATGGGAAGTGAGGGGCATCAGGTACCACTGTTGTATGGGAAGTGAGGACGGCATCAGGTAGCACTGTTGTGTGGGAAGTGAGGGGCATCAGGTAGCACTGTTGTGTGGGAATTGAGGGGCATCAGGTAGCACTGTTGTGTGGGAATTGAGGGCGGCATCAGGTAGCACTGTTGTATGGGAAGTGAGGGGCATCAGGTAGCACTGTTGTATGGGAAGTGAGGGCGGCATCAGGTAGCACTGTTGTGTGGGAAGTGAGGGGCATCAGGTAGCACTGTTGTATGGGAAGTGAGGGCGGCATCAGGTAGCACTGTTGTATGGGAAGTGAGGGGCATCAGGTAGCACTGTTGTGTGGGAATTGAGGGGCATCAGGTAGCACTGTTGTGTGGGAATTGAGGGCGGCATCAGGTAGCACTGTTGTGTGGGAAGTGAGCGCGGCATCAGGTAGCACTGTTGTGTGGGAAGTGAGGGCGGCATCAGGCAGGACTGTTGTGTGGGAAGTGAGGGGCATCAGGTAGCACTGTTGTATGGGAAGTGAGGGCGGCATCAGGTAGCACTGTTGTGTGGGAAGTGAGGGGCATCAGGTAGCACTGTTGTGTGGGAAGTGAGGGGCATCAGGTAGCACTGTTGTGTGGGAAGTGAGGGGCATCAGGCAGGACTGTTGTGTGGGAAGTGAGGGGCATCAGGTAGCACTGTTGTGTGGGAAGTGAGGGGCATCAGGTAGCACTGTTGTGTGGGAAGTGAGGGCGGCATCAGGCAGGACTGTTGTATGGGAAGTGAGGGGCATCAGGTAGCACTGTTGTGTGGGAAGTGAGGGGCATCAGGTACCACTGTTGTGTGGGAAGTGAGGGCGGCATCAGGCAGGACTGTTGTATGGGAAGTGAGGGGCATCAGGTAGCACTGTTGTGTGGGAAGTGAGGGGCATCAGGTACCACTGTTGTGTGGGAAGTGAGGGGCATCAGGTACCACTGTTGTGTGGGAAGTGAGGGGCATCAGGTACCACTGTTGTGTGGGAATTGAGGGCGGCATCAGGTAGCACTGTTGTGTGGGAAGTGAGGGGCATCAGGTACCACTGTTGTGTGGGAATTGAGGGCGGCATCAGGTAGCACTGTTGTGTGGGAATTGAGGGGCATCAGGTACCACTGTTGTGTGGGAATTGAGGGCGGCATCAGGTAGCAATGTTGTGTGGGAATTGAGGGCGGCATCAGGTAGCACTGTTGTGTGGGAATTGAGGGCGGCATCAGGTAGCACTGATGTGGGAAGTGAGCGCGGCATCAGGTAGCACTGTTGTGGGAAGTGAGCGCGGCATCAGGTAGCACAGTCCTTCTCAGTCCTGTCTGGCACCAAGTCAACTAAAACACTTGGCAGGCCGTTCGTGTGTGTGTGTGTGTGTGTGTGTGTGTGTGTGTGTGTGTGTGTGTGTGTGTGTGTGTGTTGTAGCTGGGCGCAGCTATGGTATTTATTCCGCAGTTGTAACATTGCGGCATGGTTTTCACGGCCATAGTATGGGAGCACAGTAAAATCAGAGGGCGATAACAGTATTTTTGCCTCGGGGGGAAAACAACCAAAATCCTTGTGGGAAATTGTGAACAGAAGGAAAACAGGAATTCTGCTGTGATCACGACTTTCCTTAGCATCACAACTGTGATCCCAGTTTGTTTTCCCCAAGGATCACGTATTGGAGTCTTTATTTTCCTGGGGGTGACAGCTGTCGTGATTCATTTCCTGGAGACTACAGCTGTTACCGCGGGGAAAACGGAGGAGAGAAGAAAACAGCTGTCATCTCAGTTTACCATGACAAGCGCCAAGAGAGTTGGCGTAACAGGGAAACTAACTGTGGACCGGGGATCAGATCTGTTGTCCTGTATCCCTTTGTTTGTTTGTTTGTCTCATTGTCTGTTTGTTTGTCTCATTGTCTGTTTGTTTGTGTGTTTGTTTGTGTGTTTGTTTATTTGTTTGTTTAAGGATGATAATGCTTCTGCCTGCAGTCGTTTTCCTCAGAGACAGAAGCTGAATGACGTGGTCCTAAATGATCATAGCTGGGTTTTTGTCGCTGGCAACAAAGCTGTTGTCGGCTGATGACGGTAGTGCGCTTACACACGAAGGAAGGTGAGTGACGGGTAGTGACGTCACAGCTCTCTTTTTTCTTCCTCCTCCTTCTTCATCATCAGACATTTCTTCAGCCCTTGACTGGTCCCCATCTAATCCTCTATTTCTTCTTTCTCCACCCCACCCCCTCCTCCTCTTCCTCCCCCCCCCCCTTCCCTCCCGTGATTGTTATTATAATCATGATTCTCCTCCTCCTCCTCCTCCTCTCCTCCTCCTCCTCCTGTATCATCATCATCATCATCATCATCATCATCATCATCATCATCATCATCATCATCATCATCATCATCATCATTTTCTTCTTCTTCTTCTTCTTCTTCTTCTTCTTCTTCTTCTTCTTCTTCTCTCTTTTTTCTTTCTTTCTTTCTTTCTTTCTTTCTTTCTTTCTTTCCTTCCTTCTTTCTTTCTTTCTTTTTTTCTTTCACTCTTTCTTTCTTTCTCTCTTTCTTTCTGACTTTTTCCTTTTTCTTTCTTTCTTTCTTTTCATTCCGTTTTTCCCCTTTCCTTTCTTCCTACTTTCTGTTCTTCCTGTGTTTCTGTGTTTCTTTCTTTTTATGTTTCTTCGCATGATGGGGAGAGGATATCAGGTGGAAACATTCCGACATTCCTCAAATGTCCATCAGTGAATGTGTCACACACACACACACACACACACACACACACACACCACACACACCCACAAACCACACACACACCCCCCACACACACACACCCCCACACACACACCACACACACCACACCCACACACCACCACACCCACACACCCCACACACACACACACACACACACACACACCACCACACCACCACACACACCACCCCACACACACACACACACACACACCACCCACCCACAACACCACCACCACACACACAACCACACACACACACACACCCACACACACCACACCCACCCCCCACCCAACCCCCCCCCCACACACCCCACCCACACACACCCACCACCCCCCACCCCACCCCCCCCACACCCACACCCACACACCCACACACACCACACACACACACACCCCACACACCACCCCCACCACACACACACCACACACACACACACACACACACACACACCCACCCACCCACCCACACACCACCCACAACACACACCACACACACACCCACACCCCACACCCCACACACCACACACACCCACCCACCACACCACACACACCCACACACACACACACCACCCACCACACCACACACCCACCACCCACACCACACACCACCCACACACACCCCACCCCACCACACCACCACCCACACACACCCCACACACCACACCCAACACCACCCACACACCACCCCACCCCACACCCACCCACACCCCACACACACACACCCACACCCACACCACACACACACACACACCACACCACACACACACCCACACACACACACACACACACACACCCACACACACACACACACACACACAACCCCCCACCACCCACACACCCCACACACACCCCACCCCCCCCCCCCCCACCCACACCCCACCAACCCCCCCCCACCCCCCCCCCCCCCACCACACACCACCACACACCACACACACCACACACACACCACACACACACACACACCCCACACACACACACCCCACACACACACACACAACACACACCACAACACCACACACACACCCACACACCACACCCACCACACACACACCACACCACACACACCACCCACAACACACACCACCACCAACACACACCACACACACCCCACACACCCCACACACACACACACACCACACACACCCACACACACACCCCACACACCCCACACACCACCCCACCACCCCCCCACACACCACCCCCCCCAACCACACACCCACACACACACACCCCCACACAACACCACCACCCCCCACCCACAACACACACCCCCACACACAACCACACACACACCACCCACACACACACACCCACCCACCACCACACCAACCACACCCACCCCCCCCCACCCACCCCACACACACCCCCACCACACACACACACACACACACCCCACACCACACACACACAACCACAACAACCACACACCCCAACACCACACACACACACACCCACACACAACACACACCCCCACACCACACACACACCACACACCCACACACACACACCCACCACACACACACCCACCACACACACCCCACACCACCCACACACACCCAAACACACACTACACACACCCCACACACACACACACACCACACACCCCCCACCAACACACACACACACCACACACACACACACACCCACACACCCACACCCACACACACACCACACCACACACAACACAACACAACACACACCACACAACACACACACACACACCCAACACACACACACACACACAACACACACACACCCACCACACACACACACACACAACACACACACCCAACACACACACACACACACACACACACACACACACACACACACACACACACACCCACACCACACCACACACACACACACCACACACACACACCACCACACACACACACACACACACACACACCAACACACCCACACCACACACCCACACACACACACCACACACAACACCACACACACACATTCGCAGTCGTACACATACTTTCTCGTCTCTCTATCAGAGGTAAACACACCAGCGCCTCCATCACCACCAAAACTTGCTTGGCTACGTCAGCGTTGAATGAAATCGATGGGGATAACTCCGCTCAGCAACTGTGGTGTGTTGAGGAGTGGAAGCAGGAGATGGAGGAGGTAATGGTAGGGATCAGGGAATGGGGTGGAGAGGAAAGGGTGGAGGGGCTAGCGATGATAGAATGGAGGGAGAAGGGAGAAGGATGGAGGGGGGGGGGGGGGGGGGGGAGGGGGTGTTGAGATGAGAGAAGGACCAAAGGCCATCTCATTAGCACCCGTTTAGCCGACAAATTTCACGCTGGCACCGAGTCCCAGGCAGCCTCTGAACAAACACTTGACATTCTCACTCCGCTAAGTGTAGGGAGGGGGAGGGGGGAGGGTGCAAGGGTAGCAGGAGGGGGAGGGGGATGGTAGGAGGCACGATAGGGTTTATTTGTAGGTGCAGCTGTTTCCGGGTCGTTGGCGTGAAGAGGGGTGGGGGGTGGTGGAGGTGGATGGGAGGGGGGGGGGGGGGGGGGGGGGGGGGGTTCCATGGTATTGCAGCGCTCAAAGGAATACATCACAGCCAGCACCCCGCCAGCAACCAACTCCTTCACACCAACAGTCACAGCAACAGTCACAGTAACAGTCAGGGCCAGGCACACCAACAGTCACAGCAACAGTCACAGTAACAGTCAGGGCCAGGCACACCAACAGTGACACCAACAGTCACACCAACAGTCACAGTAACAGTCAGGGCCAGGCACACCAACAGTCACATCAACAGTCACACCAACAGTCACAGTAGCAGTCACAGTAACAGTCAAAGCCAGGCACAGCAACAGTCACAGCAACAGTCACAGTAGCAGTCACAGTAACAGTCAGGGCCAGGCACACCAACAGTCACAGTAACAGTCAGGGCCAGGCACAGCAACAGTCACACCAACAGCCACAGTAGCAGTCAGGACCAGTCACACCAACAGTCACAGTAGCAGTCAGGACCAGTCACACCAACAGTCACAGTAGCAGTCAGGACCAGTGACAGCAACAGTCACAGTAGCAGTCAGGACCAGTCACACCAACAGTCACAGTAGCAGTCAGGACCAGTCACACCAACAGTCACAGTAGCAGTCAGGACCAGTCACAGCAACAGCAACAGTAGCAGTCAGGACCAGTCACACCAACACAGTAGCAGTCAGGACCAGTCACACCAACAGTCACAGTAGCAGCCAGGACCAGTAACAGCAACAGTCACAGTAGCAGTGAAACCAGTCACACCAACAGTCACAGTAGCAGTCAGGACCAGTCACACCAACAGTCACAGTAGCAGCCAGGACCTGTCACACCAACAGTCACAGTAGCAGCCAGGACCTGTCACACCAACAGCCACAGTAGCAGTCAGGACCAGTCACACCAACAGTTACAGTAGCAGCCAGGACCAGTCACAGCAACAGTCACAGTAGCAGCCAGGACCAGTCACACCAACAGTCACAGTAGCAGCCAAAACCAGTCACACCAACAGTCATAGTAGCAGTCGGGACCAGTCACAAAAACAGTCACAGTAGCAGTCAGGACCAGTCACACCAACAGTCACAGTAGCAGTCAGGACCAGTCACACCAACAGTCACAGTAGCAGCCAGGACCAGTCACAGCAACAGTCACAGTAGCAGCCAGGACCAGTCACACCAACAGTCACAGTAGCAGTCAGGACCAGTCACACCAACAGTCACAGTAGCAGTCAGGACCAGTCACACCAACAGTCACAGTAGCAGTCAGGACCAGTCATACCAACAGTCACAGTAGCAGTCAGGACCAGTCACACCAACAGTCACAGTAGCAGTCAGGACCAGTCACACCAACAGTCAGGGCCAGTCACACCAATAGTCACAGTTGCAGTCAGGGCCAGTCACAATAACAGTCAGGGCCAGTCACACCAATAGTCACAGTAGCAGTCAGGACCAGTCACGCCAACAGTCACAGTAGCAGTCAGGACCAAGTCACACCAACAGTCACAGTAGCAGTCAGGACCAGTCACACCAACAGTCACAGTAGCAGTCAGGACCAGTCACACCAACAGCCACAGTAGCAGTCAGGACCAGTCACACCAACAGTCACAGTAGCAGTCAGGACCAGTCACACCAACAGTCAGGGCCAGTCACACCAAAAGTCACAGTAGCAGTCAGGGCCAGTCACACCAACAGTCAGGGTCAGTCACATCAATAGTCACAGTAGGAGTCAGGACCAGTCACACCAACAGTCACAGTAGCAGACAGGACCAAGTCAAACCAACAGTCACAGTAGCAGTCTGGACCAGTCACACCAACAGTCACAGTAGCAGTCAGGACCAGTTACACCAACAGTCACAGTAGCAGTCAGGACCAGTCACACCAACAGTCACAGTAGCAGTCAGGACCAGTCACACCAACAGTCAGGGCCAGTCACCCCAATAGTCACAGTAGCAGTCAGGACCAGTCACACCAACAGTCAGGGCCAGTCACACCAATAGTCACAGTAGCAGTCAGGGCCAGTCACACCAACAGTCAGGGCCAGTCACACCAATAGTCACAGTAGCAGTCAGGACCAGTCACACCAACAGTCACAGTAGCAGTCAGGACCAGTCACACCAACAGTCAGGGCCAGTCACACCAATAGTCACAGTAGCAGTCAGGACCAGTCACACCAACAGTCAGGGCCAGTCACACCAATAGTCAGGGTCAATCACACCAATAGTCACAGTCGCAGTCAGGACCAGTCACAGCAACAGTCACAGTAGCAGTCAGGACCAGTCACACCAACAGTCAGGGCCAGTCACACCAATAGTCACAGTAGCAGTCAGGGCCAGTCACACCAATAGTCAGGGCCAGTCACACCAATAGTCACAGTAGCAGTCAGGGCCAGTCACACCAATAGTCAGGGTCAGTCACACCAATAGTCACAGTAGCAGTCAGGGCCAGTCACACCAACAGTCAGGGCCAGTCACACCAATAGTCACAGTAGCAGTCAGGGCCAGTCACACCAACAGTCAGGACCAGTCACACCAACAGTCACAGTAGCAGTCAGGGCCAGTCACACCAACAGTCAGGGCCAGTCACACCAATAGTCACAGTAGCAGTCAGGACCAGTCACACCAACAGTCACAGTAGCAGTCAGGACCAGTCACACCAACAGTCAGGGCCAGTCACACCAATGGTCACAGTAGCAGTCAGGACCAGTCACACCAACAGTCAGGGCCAGTCACACCAATAGTCAGGGTCAGTCACACCAATAGTCACAGTAGCAGTCAGGACCAGTCACACCAACAGTCACAGTAGCAGTCAGGACCAGTCACACCAACAGTCAGGGCCAGTCACACCAATAATCACAGTAACAGTCAGGGCCAGTCACACCAATAGTCAGGGTCAGTAACACAATAGTCACAGTAGCAGTCAGGACCAGTCACACCAATAGTCAGGGTCAGTCACACAATAGTCAGTACTAGTCACAGCAACAGTCACGGCAGCAGTCAGGGCCAGTGATAGACATTGGTTCAGAGGAATGAATTGGTCAGGCCCAGTGATAGACATTGGTTCAGAGGAATGAATTGGTCAGGCCCAGTGATAGACATTGGTTCACAGGAATGAATTGGTCAGGCCAGTGATAGACATTGGTTCACAGGAATGAATTGGTCAGGCCCAGTGATAGACATTGGTTCACAGGAATGAATTGGTCAGGCCCAGTGATAGACATTGGTTCACAGGAATGAATTGGTCAGGCCCAGTGATAGACATTGGTTCACAGGAATGAATTGGTCAGGCCCAGTGATAGACATTGGTTCACAGGAATGAATTGGTCAGGCCCAGTGATAGACATTGGTTCATAGGAATGAATTGGTCAGGCCCAGTGATAGACAAAGGTTCACAGAGGTACATTAGTCAGGCCCAGTGATAGACAAAGGTTCACAGAGGTACATTGGTCAGGCCCAGTGATAGACAAAGGTTCACAGAGGTACATTAGTCAGGCCCAGTGATAGACAAAGGTTCACAGAGGTACATTAGTCAGGCCCAGTGATAGACAAAGGTTCACAGAGGTACATTAGTCAGGCCCAGTGATAGACATGGGTTCACAGGAGTACATTAGTCAGGCCCAGTGATAGACAAAGGTTCACAGAGGTACATTAGTCAGGCCCAGTGATAGACAAAGGTTCACAGAGGTACATTAGTCAGGCCCAGTGATAGACATGGATTCACAGGAATACATTAGTCAGGCCCAGTGATAGACAAAGGTTCACAGAAGTACATTAGTCAGGCCCAGTGATAGACATGGATTCACAGGAATACATTAGTCAGGCCCAGTGATAGACAAAGGTTCACAGAGGTACATTAGTCAGGCCCAGTGATAGACAAAGGTTCACAGAGGTACATTAGTCAGGCCCAGTGATAGACAAAGGTTCACAGAGGTACATTAGTCAGGCCCAGTGATAGACAAAGGTTCACAGAGGTACATTAGTCAGGCCCAGTGATAGACAAAGGTTCACAGAGGTACATTAGTCAGGCCCAGTGATAGACATGGGTTCACAGGAGTACATTAGTCAGGCCCAGTGATAGACAAAGGTTCACAGAGGTACATTAGTCAGGTCCAGTGATAGACATGGATTCACAGGAATACATTAGTCAGGCCCAGTGATAGACAAAGGTTCACAGAGGTACATTAGTCAGGCCCAGTGATAGACAAAGGTTCACAGAGGTACATTAGTCAGGCCCAGTGATAGACATGGATTCACAGGAATACATTAGTCAGGCCCAGTGATAGACAAAGGTTCACAGAAGTACATTAGTCAGGCCCAGTGATAGACATGGGTTCACAGGAATACATTAGTCAGGCCCAGTGGTAGACATTGGTTCACAGGAATACATTAGCCAGGGACAGTGATAGACACAGGTTCTCAGGAAGAGTTCCAATCAGGGTTAGTCAGTTCGTTCAAAGAACTCGACGAAAATCAATGGCAGACAGAAACCATACCGTTCACAGGAACAGACACCTGGGAGAAAGTGAGGGCCGAACAGGACCAGGTCGTCACAGGAACAGGACACCTGGGAGAAAGTGGGGGCCGAACAGGAGCCAGGTCGTCACAGGAACAGGACACCTGGGAGAAAGTGAGGGCCGAACAGGACCAGGTCGTCACAGGAACAGGACACCTGGGAGAAAGTGGGGCCGAACAGGAGCCAGGTCGTCACAGGAACAGGACACCTGGGAGAAAGTGGGGGCCGAACAGGACCAGGTCGTCACAGGAACAGGACACCTGGGAGAAAGTGGGGGCCGAACAGGAGCCAGGTCGTCACAGGAACAGGACACCTGGGAGAAAGTGGGGGCCGAACAGGACCAGGTCGTCACAGGAACAGGACACCTGGAGAAAGTGGGGGCCGAACAGGACCAGGTCGTCACAGGAACAGGACACCTGGGAGAAAGTGGGGGCCGAACAGGACCAGGTCGTCACAGGAACAGGACACCTGGAAGAAAGTGAAGGCCGAACAGGAGCCAGATCTTGACAGGAACAGGACACCTGGGAGAAAGTCAAGCACGAACGGGAGCGAGGTCGTCACAGGAACACACCCAAGTCATGGTCAGTCATGCTGACCTCGCACTGACCAGGGAATGTGTCAACTGTCTTCTGTGTGTACAGAAAGGGTTTCTTCTGTCCTGTGTGTGACTGGCCCTGTGCTTGCATCAGTCCTTAAACAATCCATGCCCTGTCCATTTATTTATCCTTAAACAATCCATGCCCTGTCCATTTATCAATCCTTTAAACAATCCATGCCCTGTCCATTTATTAATCCTTATACAATCCATGCCCTGTCCATTTATTAATCCTATGCCCTGTCCATTTATTAATCCTATGCCCTGTCCATTTATTAATCCTTAAACAATCCATGCCCTGTCCATTTATTAATCCTTTAAACAATCCATGCCCTGTCCATTTATTAATCCTTATACAATCCATGCCCTGTCCATTTATTAATCCTATGCCCTGTCCATTTATTAATCCTATGCCCTGTCCATTTATTAATCCTTAAACAATCCATGCCCTTGTCGATTTATTAATCCTATGCCGATAACATTGTTTGTGTATTGATCAGTGGTAAAGTTACACGTTAAACTGTCTTTTCATCGTCTGGAATTTATACATTTTTCTTTATCAGTGATGAAGTCGCACATTGTGTTGCCTTTTTATAATGGTGAAATTGTACGTTTTTTATGCCTTTGTGATCAATGCCAGTGTCGATGCGGTTGCTGTTCAGTTTTCAGTATTCGATTATTCTGTAATTACCCAGTTTGCTTGATTGTCTGTCTATCTATCTATCTATCTATCTATCTATCTATCTATCTATCTATCTATCTATCTATCTATCTATCTATCTATCTGTCTGTCTGTCTGTCTGTCTGTCTATCTATCTATCTTTCTATCCGTCCGTCCGTCCGTCCGTCTATCTGCCTGCCTGCCTGCCGGCCTGCCAATCTCTCTCTCTCTCTCTCTCTCTCTCTCTCTCTCTCTCTCTCTCTCTCTCTCTCTCTCTCTCTCTCTCTCTCTCTCTCTCTCTCTCTCTCTCTCTCACTCACTCTCTCTGTCTGTGTGTATATATGCATGCATGGATGTATGTATGTATGTATGTATGTATGTATGTATGTATGTATGCATGTATGTATGTATGTATGTATGTATGTATTATCTATCTACTATCTATCTATCTATCTATCTATCTATCTATCTATCTATCTGTCTGTCTGTCTGTCTGTCCTGTCTGTCTGTCTGTCTGTCTGTCTGTCTGTCTATGTCTGTCTATGTTTGTGTGTGTATATATGTATGCATGGATGTATATATGCATGCATGCATGCATGTATGTATGCATGTATGCATGTGTGTATCTATCTATCTATCTATCTATCTATCTATCTATCTATCTATCTATCTATCTATCTATCTATCTATCTATCTATCTATCAACTACTTGTTTTTAAGAAAAAGAATGTTTGTTTACGTACTGCCGGTTTTTCTTAATTGCCTCTCTCTCTCTCTCTCTCTCTCTCTCTCCTCTCTCTCTCTCTCTCTCTCTCTCTCTCTCTCTCTCTCTCTCTCTCTCTCTCTCTCTCTCTCTCAAGGAAAAAAAACCTGATACGAATCATTTATATTGTAAACAAATCCGCTGAAGATCCAGACCTATCCATTCCAACTTCACAGCAAACCACCAACACCCGTCAGTTCATCATTCCAACTTCACAGCAAATCACCAGCACCCACCACTTCATCATTCCAACGTCACAGCAAATCACCAGTACCCACCACTTCATCATTCCAACTTCACAGCAAATCACCAGCACCCATCACTTCATCATTCCAACGTCACAGCAAATCACCAGTACCCACCACTTCATCATTCCAACTTCACAGCAAATCACCGGCACCCATCAGTTCATCATTCCAACGTCGCAGCAAATCACCAGCACCCACCACTTCATCATTCCAACTTCACAGCAAATCACCAGCACCCACCACTTCATCATTCCAACTTCACAGCAAATCACCAGCACCCACCACTTCATCATTCCAACTTCACAGCAAATCACCAGCACCCACCACTTCATCATTCCAACGTCACAGCAAATCACCAGCACCCATCAGTTCATCATTCCAACGTCACAGCAAATCACCAGCACCCATCAGTTCATCATTCCAACGTCACAGCAAATCACCAGCACCCATCAGTTCATCATTCCAACGTCACAGCAAATCACCAGCACCCATCAGTTCATCATTCCAACGTCACAGCAAATCACCGGCACCCATCAGTTCTTCTCGTCATTGTTTCAGATGTCACCGAATCGGCCCACTCCCCAGTGCCACAACATGGCGTCCCACAAGCAGATGACGCGGCTACCACGTCAGCAGAAACGTCATACCCCAACAGATGCTTGCTTCCGATGGCTGGCGAGGCCAAGAAGTGTGGGAAAGTGCGCATGCGCTGGACCTTTGACAGCAAGGCTGGAGTCTGCAAGCAGTTCCGTGGATGTCGAACAAAGGGGAACAACTTCAGGCGCAGAAAAGGGTGCGAGAGAACATGTCTGGGAATCAGGACAGGTAAGCCACAGTGACCAACATGTCCGGCCATTTAGGTTTAGAATCGGGACGATTAGGACAGGTAAACCACATTCACCAACATGTCCGGCCATTTGGGTTTAGAATCAGGACATATAAAGCAGTCACCAACTTGGGTTTAGAATCAGGACATACAAAGCAGTCACCAACTTGGGTTTAGAATCAGGACATACAAAGCAGTCACCAACTTGGGTTTAGAATCAGGACATACAAAGCAGTCACCAACTTGGGTTTAGAATCAGGACATACAAAGCAGTCACCAACTTGGGTTTAGAATCAGGACATACAAAGCAGTCACCAACTTGGGTTTAGAATCAGGACATACAAAGCAGTCACCAACTTGGGTTTAGAATCAGGACATACAAAGCAGTCACCAACTTGGGTTTAGAATCGGGAGTCAGCCACAGTCAGCCAGTTCATTTCAGGCTCCGCTTCTTCTTCTTTGTTCTTTTCTCACTCACCTTTCTGCATTCAGTGTTCGTTTCTCACTCACCTTTCTGCATTCAGTGTTCGCTTCAACAGAGACCTAAAGAGGGCAAAGAACGGTCACCCAGATCATAAACCATTAAACTGTGAAGGCAGTGTTCCCTTCAACAGAGACTTAAAGAGGGCAAAGAACGGTCACCCAGATCATAAACCATCACACTGTGATGGCAGTGTTCCCTTCAACAGAGACTTAAAGAGGGCAAAGAATGGTCACCCAGATCATACACCATCACACTGTGATGGCAGTGTTCCCTTTAACAGAGACTTAAAGAGGGCAAAGAATGGTCACCCAGAGCATAAACCTTCACACAGTAACGGTAACGTTTTCCTTATTCTGCCTTAGCTTGGTCACTGTCCTTTTTTGCCATGGTTTTCATGGCATGTTGGATTCTTAAATCAGATCCCATGATGGTTGGCGGAGTTTTATTCATGTATCCATTGTCAAACCTCGATCCCATGATGGTTGACGGAGTTTTATTCATGTATCCATTGTCAAACCTCCAGACTTTTTCCTTGCCGCAGGTCCGTGCATTGACAATGTTCCTCATACTAACGTTGACATTGTTCCTCATACTGACGTTGACATTGTTCCTCACACTGACGTTGACATTGTTCCTCACACTGACGTTTGACATTGTTCCTCACACTGACGTTGACATTGTTCCTCACACTGACGTTGAAATTGTTCCTCACACTGACGTTGACATTGTTCCTCACACTGACGTTGACATTGTTCCTCACACTGACGTTGACATTGTTCCTCACACTGACGTTGACATTGTTCCTCACACTGATGTTTGACATTGTTCCTCACACTGACGTTGACATTGCTCTTCACACTGACGTTGACATTGTTCTTCACACTGACGTTGAAATTGTTCCTCACACTGACGTTGACACTGTTCCTCACACTGACGTTGACATTGCTCCTCACACTGACGTTGACATTGTTCCTCACACTGACGTTGACATTGTTTCTCCAACTGACGTTGACAATATTCCTCACACTGACGTTGACATTGTTCCTCACACTAACGCTGACAATGTTCCTCACACTAACGTTGGCACTTCCTCACACTGACGTTGACACTGTTCCTCACATTGATGTTTGACATTGCTCCTCACACTGACGTTGACATTTTTCCTCACACTGATGTTTGACATTGTTCCTCAAACTGATGTTTGACATTGTTCCTCACACCGACGTTGACACCGTTCCTCAAACTGACGTTAACATTGTTCCTCACACTGACGTTGACACTGTTCCTCACACTGACGTTGACATTGTTCCTCAAACTAACGTTGACACTGTTCCTCACACTGATGTTTGACATTGTTCCTCACACTGACGTTGACATTGTTCCTCAAACTGACGTTGACATTGTTCCTCACACGTATGATTGACATTGTTCCTCACACTCCCGTTGACACTGTTCCTCACACTGACGTTGACATTGTTCCTCACACTGATGTTTGACATTGTTCCTCACACTGACGTTGACATTGCTCCTCACACTGACGTTGACAATGTTCCTCACACTGACGTTGACAATGTTCCTCACACTGACGTTTAACATTGCTCCTCACAATGACGTTGACAATGTTCCTCACACTGACGTTGACAATGTTCCTCACACTGACGTTGACATTGTTCCTCATACTGACGTTGACACTGTTCCTCACACTGACGTTGACACTGTTCCTCAAACTGACGTTGACAATGTTCCTGACACTGACGTTTGACAATGTTCCTCACACTGACGTTGACACTGTTCCTCACACTGATGCTTGCCATTGTTCCGCACACAGACGTTAACATTGTTCTTCACACTGACGTTGACATTGTTCCTCACACTGACGTTGACACTGTTCTTCACACTGACGTTTGACATTGTTCCTCACACTGACGTTAACATTGTTCCTCACACTGACGTTGACATTGTTCCTCACACTGACGTTGACACTGTTCTTCACACTGATGTTTGACATTGTTCCTCACACTGACGTTTGACATTGTTCCTCACACTGACGTTGACATTGTTCCTCACACTGACGTTGACACTGTTCTTCACACTGACGTTTGACATTGTTCCTCACACTGACGTTTGACATTGTTCCTCACACTGACGTTGACATTGTTCCTCATACTGACGTTGACAATTTTACTCACACTGACGTTGACACTGTTCTTCACACTGACGTTTGACATTGTTCCTCACACTGACGTTGACACTGTTCCTCACACTGACGTTGACACTTTTCCTCACACTGACGTTTGCCATTGTTCCTCACACTAACGTTGACACTGTTCCTCACACTGACGTTGACACTGTTCTTCACACTGACGTTTCACATTGTTCCTCACACTGACGTTGACAATGTTCCTCACACTGACGTTGACATTGTTCCTCACACTAACGTTGATAATGTTCCTCATACTGATGATTGACATGGCTCCTCACACTGACGTTTGACAGTGTTCCTCACACTGACGTTTGACATTGTTCCTCACACTAACGTTGACGCTGTTCCTCACACTGACGTCTGACATTGTTCCTCACACTGACGTCTGACATGGCTCCTCACACTGACGTATGACGCTGTTCCTCACACTGACATCTGACATTTACCTCACACTGACGTCTGACATTGTTCCTCGCACTGACGTCTGACATTGTTCCTCGCACTGACGTTGACAATGTTCCTCACACTAACGTTGACAATGTTCTTCACACTAAAGTTGACAATGTTCTTCACACTAATGTTGACAATGTTACTAACACTGACGTCTGACATTGTTCCTCGCACTGACGTCTGACATTGTTCCTCGCACTGACGTTGACAATGTTCCTCACACTAACGTTGACAATGTTCTTCACACTAACGTTGACAATGTTCTTCACACTAATGTTGACAATGTTACTCACACTGACGTCTGACATTGTTTCTTACACTGACGTCTGACATTGTTTCTCACACTGACGTCTGACATTGTTCCTCACACTAACGTTGACAATGTTCCTCACACTAACGTTGAACATTTTCTTCACAATAATGTTGACAATGGTACTTACACTGACGTTTACATTGTTCCTTACACTGACGTTGACATTCCTTTTCATACTGACGTTTGACATTGTTCCTCACACTGACATTGACAATGTTCCTCACACTAACGTTGACAATGTTCCTCATGCTAATGGTTGACATTGCTCCTCACACTGACGTTTGACATTGTTCCTCACACTGACGTTGACAATGTTCCTCACACTGACGTTGACAATGTTCCTCACACTAACGATGGCACTGTTCCTCACACTAACGTTGTCATTGTTCCTCATACTGACGTTTGACATTGTTCCTCACACTGACGTTTGAAAATGTTCGTCACACTGACGTTGACATTGTTCTCCACACTGACGTTGACACTGTTCCTCACACTGACGTTGACATTGTTCCTCACACTAACGTTGACATTGTTCCTCACACTGACGTTGACACTGTTCCTCACACTGACGTTGACATTGTTCTTCACACTGACGTTGACATTGTTTCTCACACTGACGTTTGACATTGTTCCTCACACTGACGTTGACATTTGTTCCTCACACTGACGTTGACACTGTTCCTCACACTGACGTTGACATTGTTCTCCACACTGACGTTGACATTGTTTCTCACACTGACGTTTGACATTGTTCCTCACACTGACGTTTGACATTATTCCTCACACTGATGTTGACATTTGTTCCTCACACTGACGTTGACACTGTTCCTCACACTGACGTTGACATAGTTCTCCACACTGACGTTGACATTGTTCCTAACACTGACGTCGACATGTGTTCCTCACACTGACGTTTGACATTGTTCCTCACACTGACGTTTGACATTGTTCCTCACACTGACGTTGACATTTGTTCCTCACACTGACGTTGACACTGTTCCTCACACTGACGTTGACATGGTTCTCCACACTGACGTTGACATTGTTCCTAACACTGACGTTGACATTTGTTCCTCACACTGACGTTTGACATTGTTCCGCACATTGACGTTTGACATTGTTCCTCACACTGACGTTGACATTTGTTCCTCACACTAACGTTGACACTGTTCCTCACACTGACGTTGACATGGTTCTCCACACTGACGTTGACATTATTCCTAACACTGACGTTGACATTTGTTCCTCACACTGACGTTGACATTTGTTCCTCACACTGACGTTGACACTGTTCCTCACACTGACGTTGACATTGTTCTCCACACTGACGTTGACATTGTTTCTCACACTGACGTTTGACATTGTTCCTCACACTGACGTTTCACATTGTTCCTCACACTGACGTTGACATTTGTTCATCACACTGACGTTGACACTGTTCCTCACACTGACGTTGACATGGTTCTCCACACTGACGTTGACATTGTTCCTAACACTGACGTTGACATTTGTTCCTCACACTGACGTTGACATTGTTCCTCACACTGACGTTTGACATTGCTCCTCACACTGACGTTGACAATGTTCCTCACACTGACTTTGACACTGTTCCTCACACTGACGTTAACACTGTTTCTCACACTGATGTTTGACAATGTTCCTCACATTGACGTTTGACATTGCTCCTCACACTGACTTTTGACATTGCTCCTCACACTGACGTTGACATTGTTCCTCACACTGACGTTGACAGTGTTCCTCACACTGACGTTGACAATGTTCCTTACACTGACGTTGACAATGTTCTTCACACTGACGTTGACACTGTTCTCCACACTGACATTGACATTATTCCTCACACTGACGTATGACATTGTTCCTCACTCTGATGATTGACATTGTTCCTCACACTGACGTTGACATTGTTCCTCACACTGACGTTGACATTGTTCCTCATACTGATGATTGACATTGTTCCTCACACTGACGTTGACATTGTTCCTCAAACTGATGTTGACATTCTTCCTCAGACTGACGTTGACAATGTTCCTCACACTGACGTTGACAATGTTCTTCACACCGACGTTGACATTGCTCCTCATACTGACGTTTGACATTGTTCCTCACACTGACGTTGACAATGTTCTTCACACCGACGTTGACATTGTTCCTCACACTGACGCTTGACATTGCTCCTCACACTGACGTTGACATTGTTCCTCACACTGACGTTGACATTGTTCCTCACACCGACGTTGACATTGTTCCTCACACTGACGTTGACATTGTTCCTCACACTGACGTTGACAATGTTCTTCACACCGACGTTGACATTGTTCCTCACACTGACGTTTGACATTGCCCCTCACACTGACGTTGACACTGTTCCTCACACTGACGTTTGACATTGCTCCTCACACTGACATTGACATTGTTCCTCACACTGACGTTGACATTGCTCCTCACACTGACGTTGACTTTGTTCCTCACTCTGACGTTGACTTTTGTTCCTCATACTGACGTTGACAATGTTCCTCACACTGACGTTGACATTGTTCCTCATACTAACGTTTGACATTGCTCCTCACACTGACGTTTGACATTGTTCCTCACACTGACGTTTGACACTGTTCCTCACACTGACGTTGATATTGTTCCTCACACTGACGTTTGACACTGTCCCTCACACTGACGTTGACATTGTTCCTCACACTGACGTTGACCTGTTCCTCACACTGACGTTTGACACTGTTCCTCAAACTGACGTTAACATTGTTCCTGACACTGACGTTTGACAGTGTTCTTCACACTGACGTTGACACTGTTCCTCACACTGACGTTGACATTGTTCCTCACACTGACGTTGACATTGTTCCTCATACTGACGTTGACAATGTTCCTCACACTGACGTTGACATTGTTCCTCATACTGACGTTTGACATTGCTCCTCACACTGACGTTGACATTGTTCCTTACACTGACGTTGACACTGTTCCTCACACTGACTTTGACATTGCTCCTCACACTGACGTTGATACTGTTCCTCACACTGACGTTGACATTGCTCTCACACTGACGTTGACAATGTTCCTCACACTGTCTTTGACATTGTTCCTCACACTGACGTTGACATTGTTCCTCATACTGACGTTGACAATGTTTCTCACACTGATGTTTGACAATGTTCCTCACATTGACGTTTGACATTGCTCCTCACACTGACTTTTGACATTGCTCCTCACACTGACGTTTGACATTGTTCCTCACACTGACGTTGACAGTGTTCCTCACACTGACGTTGACAATGTTCCTTACACTGACGTTGACAATGTTCTTCACACTGACGTTGACACTGTTCTCCACACTGACATTGACATTGTTCCTCACACTGACGTATGACATTGTTCCTCACTCTGATGATTGACATTGTTCCTCACACTGACGTTGACATTGTTCCTCACACTGACGTTGACATTGTTCCTCATACTGATGATTGACATTGTTCCTCACACTGACGTTGACATTGTTCCTCAAACTGATGTTGACATTCTTCCTCAGACTGACGTTGACAATGTTCCTCACACTGACGTTGACAATGTTCTTCACACCGACGTTGACATTGCTCCTCATACTGACGTTTGACATTGTTCCTCACACTGACGTTGACAATGTTCTTCACACCGACGTTGACATTGTTCCTCACACTGACGCTTGACATTGCTCCTCACACTGACGTTGACATTGTTCCTCACACCGACGTTGACATTGTTCCTCACACTGACGTTGACATTGTTCCTCACACTGACGTTGACAATGTTCTTCACACCGACGTTGACATTGTTCCTCACACTGACGTTTGACATTGCCCCTCACACTGACGTTGACACTGTTCCTCACACTGACGTTTGACATTGCTCCTCACACTGACATTGACATTGTTCCTCACACTGACGTTGACATTGCTCCTCACACTGACGTTGACTTTGTTCCTCACTCTGACGTTGACTTTTGTTCCTCATACTGACGTTGACAATGTTCCTCACACTGACGTTGACATTGTTCCTCATACTAACGTTTGACATTGCTCCTCACACTGACGTTTGACATTGTTCCTCACACTGACGTTTGAGACTGTTCCTCACACTGACGTTGACATTGTTCCTCACACTGACGTTTGACACTGTCCCTCACACTGACGTTGACACTGTTCCTCACACTGACGTTGACCTGTTCCTCACACTGACGTTTGACACTGTTCCTCAAACTGACGTTAACATTGTTCCTGACACTGACGTTTGACAGTGTTCTTCACACTGACGTTGACACTGTTCCTCACACTGACGTTGACATTGTTCCTCACACTGACGTTGACATTGTTCCTCATACTGACGTTGACAATGTTCCTCACACTGACGTTGACATTGTTCCTCATACTGACGTTTGACATTGCTCCTCACACTGACGTTGACATTGTTCCTTACACTGACGTTGACACTGTTCCTCACACTGACTTTGACATTGCTCCTCACACTGACGTTGATACTGTTCCTCACACTGACGTTGACATTGCTCCTCACACTGACGTTGACAATGTTCCTCACACTGTCTTTGACATTGTTCCTCACACTGACGTTGACATTGTTCCTCATACTGACGTTGACAATGTTCCTCACACTGACGTTTGACACTGCTCCTCACACTGACGTTTGACATTGTTCCTCACACTGACGTTTGACACTGTTCCTCACACTGACGTTGACATTGTTCCTCACACTGATGTTTGACACTGTTCCTCACACTGACGTTGACACTGTTCCTCACACTGACGTTGACCTGTTCCTCACACTGACGTTTGACACTGTTCCTCACACTGACATTGACATTGTTCCTCACACTGACGTTTGACATTGTTCTTCACACTGACGTTGACACTGTTCCTCACACTGACATTGACTGTTCCTCACACTGACCTTGACCTGTTCCTCATCTTGACGTCATGCTCACAATGTGCATTTTTTTGTCTTAGTGACGTCACACACAAAGCCCGGTCACGCTTCACCGCACCCACAAGGGGATGATGCCAAACACATGACCCCAAACAGGGTCAAGGCCAAGGTCAGACTGACCATTCCCTCCGTGTGTCACTTGCCCCCAGTCCCTGACAACAAGAGATGTCGAAAAGTGCGCAGACGCTGGTTCTTCGACGTATCTTCAGGCACGTGCCGGAAGTTCCGGAGCTGTCCGAAGGCCGGAAACAACTTCCGGAAGAGGAGACATTGCAAGAATCGCTGTCTGCGCCTGGGGAAGACGTCACGGAGAAAAGGTGTGTGTGTGTGTGTGTGTGTGTGTGTGTGTGTGTGTGTGTGTGTGTGTGTGTGTGTGTGTGTGTGTGTGTGTGAGTGTGTGTGTATGTGTGTGTGTGTGTGTGTGTGTGTGTGTGTGTGTGTGTGTGGTGTGTGTGTGTGTGTGTGTGTCTGTGTGTCTGTGTGTCTGTGTCTGTCTGTCTGTGTCTGTCTGTGTCTGTGTTTCTGTCAGAGAGAGAGAGAGAGAGAGAGAGAGAGAGAGAGAGAGAGAGAGGCAGACATAGGGAGCGAAAATGACATGTCACACTAGGACTGTCTGAGCTGCACGTGCTGACTGTGAGAATACAGTCCCCTGCTGCAGTCCATTTGTTGTCCCCTGCTGCAGTCCATGTGTTGTCCCCTGCTGCAGTCCATTTGTTGTCCCCTGATGTAGTCCATTTGTTGTCCCCTGGTGCAGTCCATTTGTTGTCCCTGGTGCAGTCTATTTGTTGTCCCCTGCTGCAGTCCATGTGTTGTCCCCTGCTGCAGTCCATTTGTTGTCCCCTGCTGCAGTCCATTTGTTGTCCCCTGCTGCAGGCCATGTGTTGTCCCTAATGCAGTCTATTTGTTGTCCCCTGGTGCAGTCCGATTTGTTGTCCCCTAATGCAGTTCATTTGTTGTCCCCTGGTGCAGTAATGTGCAGTCCCTAATGCAGTCCATTTGTTGTCCCCTGCTGCAGTCCATTTGTTGTCCCTGCTGCAGTCCATTTGTTATCCCTAATGCAGTCCATGTGTTGTCCCCTGGTGCAGTCCATTTGTTGTCCCCTGGTGCAGTCCATTTTTTATCCCTAATGCAGTCCATTTGTTGTCCCCTGCTGCAGTCCATTTGTTGTCCCCTGCTGCAGTCCATTTGTTATCCCTAATGCAGTCCATGTGTTGTCCCCTGGTGCAGTCCATTTGTTGTCCCCTGGTGCAGTCCATTTGTTATCCCTAATGCAGTCCATTTGTTGTCCCCTGCTGCAGTCCATTTGTTGTCCCCTGGTGCAGTCCATTGTTGTCCCCTGGTGCAGTCCATTTGTTGTCCATTTGTTGTCCCCTGCTGCAGTGCATTTGTTGTCCCCTGCTGCAGTGCATGTGTTGTCCATAATGCAGTCTATTTGTTGTCCCCTGGTGCAGTCCATTTGTTGTCTCCTAATGCAGTTCATTTGTTGTCCCCTGGTGCAGTAATGTGCAGTCCCTAATGCAGTCCATTTGTTGTCCCCTGGTGCAGTCCATTTGTTGTCCCCTGCTGCAGTCCATTTGTTATCCCTAATGCAGTCCATTTGTTGTCCCCTGGTGCAGTCCATTTGTTGTCCCCTGGTGCAGTCCATTGTTGTCCCCTGGTGCAGTTCATTTGTTGTCCCCTGCTGCAGTGCATTTGTTGTCCGATGCTGCAGTGCATTTGTTGTCCCCTACTGTCTATTTGTTGTCCCCTGGTGCAGTCCATTTGTTGTCCCCTGCTGCAGTCCATTTGTTGTCCCCTGTGCAGTCCATTTGTTGTTCCCTGCTGTAGTCCATTTGTTGTCCCCTGCTGCAGTCTATTTGTTGTCTTCTGGTGCAGTCCATTTGTTGTCCCCTATGCAGTCCATTTGTTGTCCCCTGGTGCAGTCCATTTGCTGTACCCTGCTGCAGTCCATTTGTTGTCCCCTGTGCAGTCCATTTGTTGTCCACTGCTGTAGTCTATTTGTTGTCCCCTGGTGCAGTCCATTTGTTGTCCCCTGCTGCAGTTCGTTTGTTGTCCCCTAATGCAGTCCATTTGTTGTCCCCTGGTGCAGTCCATTTGCTGTCCCCTGGTGCAGTCCATTGTTGTCCCCTGCTGCAGTCTATTTGTTGTCCACTGCTGCAGTCTATTTGTTGTCCCCTGGTGCAGTGCATTTGTTGTCCCCTGCTGCAGTTCATTTGTTGTCTCCTAATGCAGTCCATTTGTTGTCCCCTGGTGCAGTCCATTTGTTGTCCCCTGGTGCAGTCCATTGTTGTCCCCTGGTGCAGTCCATTTGTTGTCCCCTGCTGCAGTGCATTTGTTGTCCCCTGCTGTAGTCCATTTGTTGTCCCCTGCTGCAGTCTATTTGTTGTCTTCTGGTGCAGTCCATTTGTTGTCCCCTGCTGCAGTCCATGTGTTGTCCCCTGCTGCAGTCCATTTGCTGTCCCCTGCTGCAGTCCATTTGTTGTCACCTGCTGCAGTCCATTTGTTGTCCACTGCTGCAGTCTATTTGTTGTCCCCTTGTGCAGTCCATTTGTTGTCCCCTGCTGCAGTTCATTTGTTGTCCCTGCTGCAGTCCATTTGTTGTCAGAGCTTAAATGGTCATGTTTTGTGACGTAACGTCCGGTACTGTAGATCTCGTGACGTGTGATGTCATAGCAGGTGCATGTCGTGACACAGCATGACGTCATCTCGTGATGATGTGTTTTCAGGTAGGCGCAGTCTGTCCCTCGCAGCCAAGCAATGAACGCTTCTCACACGGCTTGCCAATCAACGAGGGCGACAGAAAATGCCAGCCATTGAAAACGAGCAACACAACGAGTGGGCGACAGCAGTGAGGGCGACTGACCGCTGGTGACTCCCTGTACTGATCTCTCCAGGTGAAGGGCCCTGGCCAGACAGCGTGGAGATGACGTCCTCCTCTGCCCTGACAGACAGCAGGCGCGTGGGAGGTTTCTGCAGGACGGCGTGACATGACACAGTGTGGACAATGCTGACGACTCTGCTGTGTGGACAGCGGATGATCCCCCCCCCCCCCCCCGCCCCCCACCCCCCTCCGCCCGTCCCCTATTTCTCCTTCCCACACCTCCCCATTCAATTAACACCCCCGGTTGATTTGTTTCAAGTTATCTCTAGACATGGACTTCAAAGAGGATGTGCTGCGGGCGATTCTTGCTTTGAAAGTGTGAATTAAAAACCACAATGACTCGGATGTTGGTGATAATAATAACTGAATGTACAAATGTATGACTATTAAAGATGATTTGTTCTACCTTCTTCA